>JAHWFO010019794.1:190350-216613 GCA_023313115.1 Rhysida immarginata | reverse complement strand
GGGGAGGGGAGGGGGGGGGTGAACGTCAAATCTGTCCTGTTTTTGATAAAATTACCAATTATCATTTGATGTCGAGGCGGCCCTGCAATCGAGCGGGTAGGCTTCCCGTTATACTGCCCTGTAGTTATCTGCAACAACCTGTACAGACTAAGCGTGCATTCTTATAAGTAGCTTTTTGCTAAAACTCCTAATAAAACAAAAGCAAAGAGAAAACGCTTTGTAATTGTTTGTACAAATATCAGGTTATAGTACCTGAAATAACGAATTTCGGGATGAAATAATACAGTAATTTTTCGATTGAAAATTAATTATTATTATTAAATAATATACATATTTATAAAAATCGCCAGATGGTGCTAGTGTTTTGTATACTGTAATGTTCTAGATATCTATCTAGAATTTTAGGATAGTGAAGGCTAAATATCCCTTCACCTGAGCAAGTGATCATTTGAACACTAACTTGTATGTTATCGTAAAAATGTAAGTTGAAGTAAGTCAAATGCGGAGATGTTTTCTTTAATATTCAGACTTGATCATAACGCAGCAGAGGCAGTAAGAAAGATCTGGAGAAGATATAGCCAATGACGAACTAAAAATTCTGATCCGGCAATATGATCCCCACATTATTATTCACTATACGTTCTGAAATTGTGACGCAGCTGGATGCGATGCATCAGAAATTACTTTTTAAGCGTCCTAGATTGGTCAACAGAGATGAAGGTTTACTACTTTAAAGACTAGGCGATCCCATACGTGGAATTACAGTCCAAAAATCACAACTTGCAATCTGAGACTCCTCCTCGCCCACCTTACCATACAGAATACTCGCCAACCGATTGTCACTTTATGAAGCATTTGGACTCTTTCTGGCATCGGGAAGGTTCAACAATGTAGCAGTCATCAAAAAACATCTTTGAGCAGTTTCTGCAGTTTCTAGTAACTGACATTAGGTGTAAAGCATCTAATGGTACCTATTGTGATTCACAACTGTCAGTTTGGCTAGAGTTACTGTTGTTTGAAATTTTACTACCAAATACAACATTTCATATGCAGAAAATGGTCCGATATAAAGAAAATAATTGAACATCAATGTACAGCAGATTATTGTATTTTACTTAATTTCTTTCATTTTCCTCTAATAGTACATTTGACGTCTCCTCCTTTATCGCTTTCGATAAGTTACTGAAAAAAAAACAAACTGAGGATGGTGAACCTCATCCTTTGTCAAAATTAAAGCCTGCCGCGCAGCTTTTAAAATGCAACTTTTTAATTGCTGAAATAGGTTTGACGAAAGATACTTTCTATTTGGAAGTCCATGAAAAGTCGGTGGCGCCAAAAGTGACCAGATATTGGAGGAATTGTAGGGGGCAAACACAACGCTGCTGGCTTGTTTGCATATGCTACGTTGCGAACAACATGATTGTAAAGTTATCATTGGCCAACATCTTTGCTTATGCTGGATTCGAAAATGAACAAGTTGAAAGAAAACGCTGTTTGATAAAAGGTGAAGCCGTTTAAAACATTTAATACTTTGTGGAAGTGTCGAACGAAAATACATACTGCAAAATAATTGCGTTCTGCGTTCAAATCAACAAACAAATACATTTTAATACATGTCTAATAATGCAGTGTGTCGATTGATGAAATACAGTAGATGACTTGTACAGACCTTGTGTCATGGCGATCGGAAGAAGTATCGCCGTTAGTAAAAGCAGACGAGAGAGGCAACATGATTACGGCGTTTGAAGCCATCGTCGCCGTCAAAAAATCAGAATACACGAAGCGTTCGAAGTGCAGATGTGCGATCGCCATGTGCGTTTTTTGATAAGAGCCGGACTTCTCGTACATTAGTCAAACAAAAATTTAAAACGGGCAGGTCAATGAGCGAGCAGCCGAAAACCAAATTCACCAGGATTGGTAAAGAAAAAAGCAGAGTTGTTCAGAGATTGATTCAGAGATGGACCAGAACAATCTTCGAGTTGTCTACTCCAGTGAATGATTTTTTTAAACTTTTGCATCGATATTTGTGCTTCAATTCTTGTAGCGTTTGTTACCTTATTTCTAGACTTAAAATACAGGGTGTTTATAATTAAAGTTCCATTTTGACATGACCATAAAAAAAAACTACTGGACCAAAAGCTATAATACTTGGTAATATTATACAAGAGGTCATGGGAAGTTCATACCCACCAAAAAAAAAATTAGTTCAAAAGGTCACCACCAACATGGAATGGCGCTCTATGCAATATTCGTATACGAAATTAGGCACAGTAATCCGGTGTAACCTGCTTTCAGTAAATGTTGGAGCCACAGTCAACATGTAACTAATTTTAGTAACGATTAAAGACTTGTTAACCCGTGTCTTCGTGTCTAATTTCGTATACGAATATTGCATAGAGCGCCATTCCATGCTGGTGGTGACCTTTTGAACTAATTTTTTTTGGTAGGTATGAACTTCCCATGCCCTCTTGTATAATATTACCAAGTATTATAGCTTTTGGTCCAGTAGTTTTTTTTTATGGCCATGTCAAAATGGAACTTTAATTATAAAGACCCTGTACATGAGTGACTTTTTGTGGAGTTTTTTTCCGTCGAGCCTCCCTCCGTCCCGGCGACTCCAGGGGGAGGTCACGTTCCGACCTTCCCCATCTAAGACTTTTAATTTTCTATAAAGCATGGATAGTATCGTTTTGGTTGTCGCAGACGGGCTTTATATGATATAACCTACTATTTCGGCGTCGGGAAATCCTGCTGCTTTAGTGCTACAGAAACTGTCATCGACTGAGGCAAGAATGCTTTTACTTGAAATGTAAACATTAGACTTTGAGGCAACCTCTCTTTCATTAACCTTATGTTCACAAGTATAACTGTGACCGGTACTTTCTGATATTACAGTCCTGGACAAAATTATAGGACCAGTCAAAGGATGCAAAATGAATTTATTTGATTCACAGTCCTGTGTACAGTAAAATTTGTAATGGACAAGAAAACATATTTCTAAGAAAAAAAAACAAGTTAAAAAAATAGAACTAGCATCATCTTTTTTCATTTGTCAGGTACAAAACGCAATGGACAAAATTATAGGACCACCTTCAAAATAATGGATTATTCTGAATTTTGAATTCTTAATTTGAATTTTTTTCTGACAAGAATTCAGTCATTTTCAGTAAACAAAATTCTGTTCTGGATTGAACAAAATCATCATGGGACTTGGTAGAAAATTAAGCAGTGAACAACAAGCTCAAATTACAGCTTACAAAAACTGTGGAAAGAGTGAAAGAGAAATTGCTGGAGTTATTGGAAAGTCCAAGACTGTAGTCCACATTTTTTAAGTGATCCGCATGGCTATGGAAAAAAATCTTCATCCAGGATAACGTCCGAAGCTGTCAAAAACAGACAAACGTGCTATCCTGAGAATGGCTTCAACCAGCACAGGAGCACCATCCTCCAACATCACGTCATCTCTGAACCTTCCCGTATCAGACAGAACAACTCGTCGTGTACTGCAAACATCCACCAACCACATCTACGCGAAATATAAATCAAGCTAAAATTAACTTCAAGCCACATGCGTGCAAGACTAGCCTTTGGGAAACAGTACATTAGGAATTCGCAAATGTGGAATCTTACTATCTTTAGTGACGAAAAAAATCAATATGGATGGGCCTGATTGCATAAGATTCTAGTGGCATGATTTCAGGCAGCCAGAACAATTTCTTTCAAGACGAGTGTAAGGCGGGGATTCCGTTATCTGGACTGCTTTTTCTGCCAACGGCAAATCAAGTTTGTGTTTTGTGAAGCCGATGTCAAATGCAGACGATTATCAAGATGTTTTAGGAAATTATTTGTTGCCATTTAGATACGAACTGAACGATCCGGACTTTCAACAAGATAACGCACCGATACACCGTGTAGTATCCACTCAACAGTAGTTTCATGATCAAGAAATTCGTGTTTTGGACTGGCCAGCGTGCAGTTCTGATCTCATTGCCATTGAGAACTTGTGGGGTGATGTGGTGCGAAGCGTTTATTCCGGTGAAAAGCACTTTACACCATAAAAAGATTTGAAAAGTGCCACTACAAAGGCATGGGCTGATATCCCACTCGACAAACTGAAAAAATTGACTGAGTTGATGACAGACCGTTTAATTGAAGTGACACGTTTAAACAGACCGTTTAATTTAAAATTGTTGTAAATAATTACAACAATACGAGTAAAACATTTTGTTGTCAATGAGACGGATCCTATAATTTTATCCATTGCCTTTTGTAGCTCACAAATGAAAAAAGATGATGCTAGTTTTATATTTGTTAAAGTTGATTTTTTTTTCTTAGAAATCTGTTTTATTGTCCATTACAAATTATACTGTACACAAGATTGTGAATCAAATAAATTCATTTTGCATCTCTTGAAAGGTTCTATAATTTTTTTTCCAGGACTGTAGTGATTTTTACTTGTGAATTGTGAAATCACAACTTGTTTCTTCCTGCAACTTAGACAAACGGTGATGATGATTCATTATAGAAAAACAATGAAAAAATCACTATAAAAATTATCATGATGATATTGTGCGACCCCGCACTTTTCAGAAGATTTATTATTAGTTGGACATTATTCTAAATTAGAAAACAGTTTAGACCCCCTCATTCAAAGTTTAATATTCCAATTGTAATCATCAATCAACACTTAGAAGAAATATCTCTATTCTTCTAGCAACTTTAGTATACCAGACAGCTTTCTACGAGGGGAGTTCAATAAGTAATGCAACACATTTTTTTCTGAAAAAGGGGGTTGTTTTATTCAGCATTCAAACACACCATGTTATCCCCCAATCCTTTAGCTACACAACACTATTTTTCAACGTAATCTCCATTCAATGCTACGGCTTTACACCACCTTGAAGTGAGGGCCTGTACACCTGCACGGTAATATTCCACTGGTTGATGTCGGAGCCAACGTCGTGCTGCATCAATAACTGCTTCATCATCCGCGTAATGCGTCCCACGGATTGCGTTCTTCATTGGGCCAAACAGATGAAAATCCGTCGATCTGCTCGAATGAGAGTGTTCGCATGTTCCGACATTTCAGGAGATCAGACTGTTTTGCTTGACCTTGCGGCGATGATGACACACGCTTTGCCCAACGACTCACCGTGCTTTTGTCCACTGCCAGATCACCGTAGACATTCTGCAAGCGCCTATGAATATCTGAGATGCCCTGGTTTTCCGCCAAAAGAAACTCAATCACTGCCCGTTGTTTGGAACGCACCTCTATTGTAGACGCCATTTTAACAGCTCACTATAGCGCTGTCACATATCGGACGTCAATGTAACTTTACGAGACGAAGCGGAAATGTTTGAAAATGTTCCACAAGAAATGTCCAGTTTTTCAACCAAAATTGGCCGAGAAAAAAAAAATGTGTTGCATTACTTATTGAACTCCCCTCGTAAATTTTATTATAAAGATGGACATTTAATCGGAGAAGTGAAAATGGAAACTATTTGAGATTTCCTGTTGCCGGACGGAGGCATTATTTCATTTACGGAGTTGTTTGACAGCGGTGTTATTACACAGTGAGCTCTGTCGAGTGGAGACCCCCCCTCCCCCTATCGTTTTCTCCAGCTTGGACTGTGAGCCCTGTGCTGTCAACTATTAATCACCTTTCAATGATGCTAGCCAATTAACATCATTTGGTATCAATTTACAAGTTTTAGTTAAGAATTATGAGAATTAGTTGTATCCAGAGAGATTGGACGAGAGAGTTCGGAGTTGCAGAAGAGAATGCGAAGAGAGTGCGTTGTTGGAACCAAGAGATGAAGAATCGAAGTAGTCGCATTACTGTTAGGGTGAAAAACATTCACAAAATCCTGTTAATTATCTAAGGTAGATGTACCAGTAATTGACAATTCACGACTTAAAGTCTATTAATAAAATAACAAGGCAAGAAAAGGGACTGGTGTTGCCACCTCGTATTTAACAATGTAGTTGGCTTTCCAGAACAGTAAAAAACTAGCAACTTTGCTCCCTATTATAGCCGCAAACACATGTTGATTGTCCAATGCCTTACCGAGTCGAAAAAACCTTGTAATGAACCACTATGCGAGGTTTGATTACTTGAATTTATTTCATGAATGTTATGTAATATTTGTGTGAACCTTTTTGTGTGATCAATGGACAATACTTCTAGGAGTAACAGAATTTCAGATAACCAACGTGTTAACTGTTTTAATCCACCGTCAACTACTGGAACCCAGATATGTTGTGTCACTAGTAATTGACATAGCCTGTCAATCATTGATAATTTCTGTGTTTAAAAAAAAACGAACAAAAACATACTAATGTGATATAGAATGTAGGGTAATAATAAAGGAAACATGATGGTTTTAAGTCTAACTTCTTAATTTCCATTAATTGACCTAGGTGTGTCAATTATAAGAACTTCACTGACAATTTCTAGATCATCTACTTTGACATAAATCTTCTAGGCCCTATTCGCCGATTCTTTTTGTTGGTTCTGAATCTTGTCACAGAGACGATCAACAGATAGCCCAGGGCAAGTTATCTTCCAAGAAGAAAACTGCTACTGATATTCTGTTTACTATGATAAGAATTAGCATAAGATGAATTGGATGAATATTGCAAGTAGGAGAACAATCGACAAAAATCAAGTTTTCTAAGAACAGTCTGTTGGCCAATATATGATGATATTGCACTAGGGTCCTTCATTTTCTATGGGTCCTTGCACTCTACATGGATTGATTTAATTTATTATTTCAAAGGAAAAAAAAAGATAAAGGATCTAAATGAACAACTTAAGTTTTAAAAAGCACAATTTTAGTTAATGTTAAATATTTTACACATTCATCCTATTTCATTAAATTAAATGAAATTAATTAATGATTAAAAATCTGGTGAGGTGTAACTCTTAACTAAAAAAGCCGAAGGTGATTATCGGATAGTGGATATGCTTCATCAGATGCCACTATCTAAGAAGGAACTCTGGAGATTCCCACGATATACCGAGGAAGGTGCGCCCAGGGAACTCACAATTTGGTTTTCTATAAGCGGAGTCAGTATCTTCTAAATTTTCGGTTTGTTCTAATTTACGAGGCCCTGGGTCCGCATAATATATAAAAATCGTTATAATAACCATTAGCGAAGGTGGCGGTGAAATAGGCATTCTCTGACAGGGTTTATTAAAGACCATTTATTCTATAACAACTTAATAAAATAAAAAACAGAATTTATTACTTTTCTTTTGTAAACTTTTATCATGATTACTTTACTCTCGTATAAAAATACATCAATTGTTTACTTGTGAATTCAACCACCCGCTAAGAAATCCGTAATGCAATAAGTTTCTGTATTAAAGTATTGATAAATTGAAAATTAAATAATATAATTCTTGGAAAAATTATGACCCCCATTATTTATTATTTATACGATTTAGAAAACTGGTATTACTTGTTTATTTGCCTTTAAAACTGCGTCAATAATAACTATGAAAATCACTGGTAACAGGTTCGAAGATTCGAAAATAGCAGTGATTATCTGTGAAATATCACTGTCGGTGAAAAATTCACAGACAATGAATTCACGCTCAACACTACTTACCACACAGCGTCCAATCTTTAGAATTAGAGCACTAATACTTGTAGCTTTTAATAACAGAATATAGGAAATCGATTTTAATACCAGTACGCGCATAACTTCAAAGTGATCAAATTGCTTAATTGCTCACAAAAAAGTTGCCAATACGCGTAGATTTAGTTCGCCTATCATAAAGCGATTGTAAATGACAGGGTAGAAATCCTGGGGGTGGAATGGTATTGGTTTTATGAGTTGGCGCAACAAATGCAGAATGACAGCTTGCCGGAATCTGTTATCTAAAAGACGTCTCGTCTCCCCACAGAATCAATCTTCTTCTTGGTGCCGTTAGAGCAGACAAACAATATTATGGGTCAATAATTCCTCCCTTCTTCTTCCATTTCCCGTTTACGATTTGCAGAGCACAGGATCATCGGAAAAGCGTATGAGTGGGTGAAAGAGTGTGCGACGTCCGTAAAAAGGATTTGGTGAGCGAACCTCGCCAAGAACATTCCTGTAGCAGTGAAGGTATTAAGATTCGTTTCTTTATGGCTCTTTGCTAAAATGTTTTACGAAGAGTTTGAAAGAAGTAAAGGAAAGGTGAAAAGGCGAAGATGCTAGTTGAAAATGCGCGAATGCAAATGTAAAAGAATGGGAGATTATGTTAATAAAAACAGGTAGTTTGTGCCGTGTTCTACGAGGTTGAACTAATTCTACCGAGTGGTGGAGGCAGAAACCATTAATAACTGCGCTGCTTGTAACTTCTTTGTAGTCACGATGAAACAGGATTTACGAAATAGGAGAAGCATGCACGAATCTCAGCAATTCAGTTGCGCTATATTAAAATGTAATTTGCATTTTCTTGTTTCTTTCCAGAAAAAGAGTAACAAATATATTACGCTCACGAGAAAATTCCAGTATTATTAACGAATTAAATAAATATATGTTGATGGATTGTTATTTCTTATGCCCATTAAAGGATAACAATCCATAAAGAACAGGGTAATTGACATGAATGATAATGTAATTGTAAATTATATCCTTGAAAACCATAATGAAATCATTTGCTTTAACTCAGTAAGCACGCTTTTAAACAAAGTTTATTTTTCCTCTGTTTAAAACAAATAAGAAATAAACTTTGCTAAAACCGCAGGATATTTTTTTAATTTTACTCATTCACATTGTTGTGGAAATTGGATAGAATAAAATAGAATAATAAATTGTATAGATAAAATACTACAGAGTCTATATCCATGGCCTTCTAGAAGCTACCAGGCCTGAACATGGAAAAGATAAAACATTGTTACGTCGAACTGGTGGTGCTATTACAAAAGTTAGTTCAACGTCACAATTTTAATGTTTCAACAATACATTATTGACGTCATGTTCAGGCCTGGTAGTTTCTAGGAGACCGTGCTATATCTCAGCATCTGCTTCTATCATCGACGTATATATTTGACCCGTTTCTGCGTGCGTCCTTTGTGGATGCTTTGGGCCGTCTATGCCTGAGACCGTTACAAATAGAAACAATTTTTCTTTTCGTATACTCAAAGACTCTCTAACGAGACATGAAAACTGAGCAATTTTTGTGTTATACGCATCTTTCTCTGGGCAGGTTTGTGTTGCAGTCACAATGGTCCGAAGCTCTATTGTTAAAAAGAAGTTAATAAAAAAAAAAACTCGAGACGGCACACGGCCGAACAATTAAAAAATGAACGCTCACTTCGTTTAACATTATGTAAGAATCACGGTTTACAGTCAGCGCCACATAGGTTGGCCGATCTTTTTGACACGCGCAGTAAGTCTTCTCATCAATATGCATTGTCTGGGTTTTATCCATGATGCACTTGTTCTACTATACTAATGGCGGAGATATCGTTGAAACGTAGAGGCAAGGCTTTTTCTATACAGGTTGGAAAATCCCATGCTAAGAGCTTTGGACATATTTTTTAATGGCCGACAGAGCGGCGCTGCGAGCACTGTAGTGGGGAGAAATTCAATCGCTCACTATGAATTAGTATGGGTTTTCTATTTACCGACTAAACTTTTTCTCAAGTATTTTAAGATTTTTGCTTCCAACAATCCATGAAAAATGAAAACTTACAACTAGAGAACTAGGATTATCTATACAATAATTTAAAATGTCGGTTTGTTGGATGACGGTATAATTAAATCCGTTTACATAAATTATTATTAATTTATTGTCATCGGCCTCGGTGGCTCAATGGTTGCCTGATCGCCTCTGATGCCCGAGGACGCAGGTTCGATCCCGGCCGAGGACGACGAAGATTTTTTAGGGGGGAACTCCTGAGATCACGCACTCCCTTCGGAAGGGAAGTAAAGCCGTTGGTCCCGTGTTCAATTTATCGTAACATTTCTCCAGAATATCACAAAACGATCTTTAAAGATGATGAAAGATGATGATTAAACTTCACATAAACTTCTTAAAATTTAAGCAATGATTGGGAGAACTTACTATATAATATAAAAATTGCATTTAATCATTGTTTATTTAAATAATAAAAATTATTTATTAAAGTTTAAAATGTTGAGGTGCAAAATTAAATAGAAACATCAACTAATTGAAATTATTTCAGCGATTTTTATCACTAATCCTATAAGATGAATTAGAAATCTACCCACTACACTATCCTTTGCGCCAACTAGCGAGCAAAGAAAAAATAGGACCAAACTTTGCTCGTAGCCGACGAAAAAAAAAGGCTCGTAGCCAACAATCTAACCATCATTGTTTTTATCTTGCATTTCAACAATCAGTGTTTTTTCGTTTGTTGGAAACAATGAAGATTGGATTGTTGCTCGATCTATCTTGGTCATGTGACTTTTCAGTGTCTTTCTAGTTGGCTTTGGACTTTGCTATAGTGACGTCACGCGACTTTTTAACCTGTATAGAAAAAGCCTTGGTAAAAAGCCTATTAAACTCATAATATAAAAACAAATTGCCTTCGAGTCGACTGATCTGGTCATTTTTAAATTTATTAATTTCATTTATCTATTTAAAAAATACGAAAATAGAAACTAAATATAAATACGAAAACAACGTTTCGAAAGCGAATGCAACGTTTCATGGAATAGCTAAGCGATTTACTTCCCGTTAACGTTTATTGGCTGGCGTTAGAAATGACGTCATCCTCTCGGCCAACTTATGTGGAGGCGATTGTAGATACTGATGCACGGCCGTAAATCACAGCAAATTTTCTACAATGTGCTCTCAATGCTACTCTGCGCCGCCACCGAGCTTCTTTGTCATTAACCACTTTTTAACAATAAAGCAACAACGGTGCATTAATTTCGTTATAACGAACAAATATTTTTGGTCCCTAGCTGTTCGTTATAACAAGGATCCACTTGTAATAAATCTTTATAATTACCTTTAAATTAATCATGACAATCATATGTTCATTGGAAGTCGAAATAATTTTTAAGATAAGTTGCATCTTGGATGAAGCTCACAAATGTTACTCCAACTCCTAGTTTTTCTCTATGACATTTCATTAAAATAATAGCTTAGTTACTATTGATACTATTCGAATGCATAGTTTTCTGTAATGATATGAACAATTATTGTCGCACTTCAACTTTTGATTCTCTGAAGGCATGAAGCCCGTTACATGAATGAAAACTCAATTTTTTTACATCCTTAACGTCTCGTCTCGTGATCAACGCAACAAGAGAAAATGAAACGGAGCCTTCAAACAACATCCTCTGCAAAGCACTGCCAACACTCAAAAACTCATTACAGGAAGTAGCTCGAAATGCTAGGTCTCCTTACTGTAACAATCTGTGGTAAGTCCATTTGTGTCCCTTGTCATTCATCCCAGCGTTCATTGCGTCGTGCGTTCTGGCTTAAAGACGCTCTCTGAATGCAATCTCATAAAACTACCCCCTTTACGCGCGTTTTGATGAAACTCTTTCTATGAGTTCTATGGTACTCATTTACATCCCTTCACAACATGAGTCCATTTTGTCGAACATTAGGGGGTTCGTCAATACATCCGCTTCGATGCATTCACTTCTATTGTCAGGGCTGGATTACAAATTTCTACGCCCTAGGCCTATTATTTTCTATGTAATGTGACTGTTGCTTCCTAGACCATGGCCTAGGTTGGCCTTATGAGAAATTCAGCCCTGTCTATTGTGTATTAGTTCGATCTTCCCCTTCTTCAATTCTTTTGATGTGGTATCTGCTATTTATTTGCTTATTTCTCTGTATAGTCACATGGCCATTTACTCAGTTTACAGTATCTATGTTCTCCATTCTGAATGTTAGGATTTCACTATATATTTCTTCATATTCATTTCAGTTAAAAAATTATATTTCCCTAAACGTTAACGTAATTCCTCTCAGAGAGCCATCAACATCCCTCGCAAAGTAGACATAGTGATTAGCGCTTATTTTCTGCTCTTCCATCTGATTACGCAGTTTCCTACATTCGTGGCATAACAGAAAATGATTTTGCATTCTTCATGGAGCCACAATTTGCATCCGTACACAAACTTAGCTGTCCTAGATTTTCATCGTTAAATAATCCCGAATCAGAAGTTTTATTTATACAGTATATCTTTGTTGAGCATTGTTAAAAACTTATGTATTGAAACGTTCCTCCGTTTCAAATACGAGCGTGATCAAACTAAAGCCTTTTCGAGTAGCGTGAAAGTGGTTAATTCCATTTTTTTCAAGATAATTCGCTTTATAATACTCTGGAAGAGGTAAAAGGCAAACAGAAAAAATCTATTCCAGAAAAACAAATTCTCTTTTTAATAAACAAGTTTTCACGTAAAGATTAATAAAATGTGATTCTGATTTCAATATTAAACCCGGGTAAAAAAAACAACCTTTAAACATTGCCATCATAAGAAATTTACATAAAGCATTTATTATTTGTAGGAATTTGTCACTGGACTAAAAACCAAAGGTATAAAAAATAAATACCTGTACCCTAAAATTAATTATGCTTTATATAGTCGATCATTGGATTCACTTTTTATATGAGCAAAATCTCAATAGTCAATTGAATTAAGATAAATTTACATATCGTTATCTTCCTTCTGCTCTTGATATAATAAAATTATTATCACTTACAATACTACAACTTTGTTAATGGTTGTCTAATTCTACACAGCGCTTTGAGGTAATAAATAGAACCTTCTCAAAGACTGCGCTATTTATGTTTATAAGGGTCCTTTACGGATTCTATAATATTTCATTAGTTAATAAAAGTTTCGTCTAATGAGTCATCACGACCTAAATGTCACTGCACACTCTAAATCGGATTGGTAACATCTTTACACCAATCAAAATAAAATGCAGGGAACTGAAACGATTACTTCAAGAGGTGGTAAGGGAAGTACGGGGGGGGGGGGGGGGCGTTTTTCTAACGCGGGAAGGGGAAAGTTAATCTGTTAGTAGGGCATTACCGTTCAATTCTCGAATGGATAACACATCCGATCTTAGCCAAGGGTTTTCAATTGCGTTCTCCTTGTCATGGTAGACATCCTAAGCTACGTCTTCTCCGACTTTGATTGGCTTGTCCCTTTCGTCTGAGAGTGGCTTAGGGATCACCATAATCTGCGTTTGGGCTAGGAAAAATATTAAGATTTGAGCCCCCTTTAAAATATTACATCGTAATTGGTTAAATTGAAATCCTTTTGTCACCAAAATACTGATCTGGTTCACAGAACCGACAAAACGAACTATCCCGGTATCCAAAGAATAATTCTTTCCAATTCAAACTTCTATATGCGATTAAAATTATATGTTGTTTATTCATGAATGATTACACCGTATAAATGCAAAAGAAAAAATAATAAAAAATAAATAATAAGCTAAAGTTCATTAATGAATAAGGATGAAAGTTTTGAAGGTAATTGAAGAACTTGAAGTTGAAATGTGAAGAACTTGAAGATTACGGTTGCAGAAGTTGAAAGAAGAGATCTGAATACTTGTAGATGAACAGTGGACGGTAGACGTATGAAAAAATTGAAGAGAACGATGCTTGAAGATTTGATGAAGTCCAAATAAGTTAAAGAGTTTGAAAAACGTTTTCGAGAAACATTTTTCTCATCTTCAGTTGATGTTTTTGAATTAAATTGAAACAGAATTTAGGACAATAACTTAAAAACAAAGAATTATAATAATGGATTATTTAAACCAGACATTCAACCAT
This sequence comes from Rhysida immarginata, assembly GCA_023313115.1. Taxonomy (NCBI): domain Eukaryota; kingdom Metazoa; phylum Arthropoda; class Chilopoda; order Scolopendromorpha; family Scolopendridae; genus Rhysida; species Rhysida immarginata. The sequence goes on along the minus strand of JAHWFO010019794.1, from coordinate 202,840 downwards.
CGTTATCTTCAAATTTACCCACACCACGATTCTCAACTTTAAACAAGGCATTCCAAATTGTACATCTGGCTTTCTTCCAGTTCTTCAAACTCCATTCGCTCATCATTCTTCAACACTTATTACACAACCATAACTCTTCACGTTCTTCACACGTCTACCATCTATTGATATCTACAAGTATTCAGATCTTTTCTTTCAACAAGTTTTCTTCAGCTTCTGCAACCGTAATCTTCAAGTTCTTCACATTTAATCAATCTATAATTCTTTAATTCCCTTCAAAACTATCATCCTTATTCATTGGTGAACTTTAGCTTATTATTTAATTTTATTTATTATTTTCTCTTTTACATTGATAAAGAGTAATCATTTATTAATAAACAACATATGATTTTAATAAACATTTATTAGTCCATTAATTAATTCTATATACGATTATTATAGAATTAAGCAACCACGACGTTTTTTTCTGGATACTATTCGCAATAGGATAATCTTCTCATTTTTCAAGGTTCATATCGACTTAAATCGCGACTTTACTGTGTAAATCTAATTCGGAGGTGATCCGAAGTGTAGATCTACTAAACTTTCAATCCTAGTTTAGCAATCTACAATTTTTGTAATCATTAAAGCTTAGGATCTATCGAGTTCCCTGATTATCTTCTCCTTTTTATAAGCAGGTTAACTTTAAAGTATTTTTGGGCTTGAGCAATAGTTATATCCTTCTTCTAGCCCTTTCCTACATCAGAGTTTTTTTATAATATTGTCTTCCATGTCGCCTCTGGGTGACTTCATTCAATCTTCCTCTTCCTCCATTTTCACGCCCACACTGTCTTCCATAAAGCTTCAATGCAAAACAACAAACAAAAGTTCGGCTGTTTGAATATCGAGTACATAACAATATCTTTTCATTTCGAATATATTTGAAAGCTCTCTTACAATGAAAACATTTTAATTAACACAATCCCGAAAAGTCATTTTCTATCGGGAAAATTCTAAAATTTTTATTCGGGTTGGGAAAGGCATGTTATAGTATTTTCGTTTATGTTTCAAAAACGCACATTTGTGTCCACGTAGCTGACAGCGTATGATGATTGTTGTGCACGCCAGTATCGCGGCAATTCATTACTGGACCTAAGAAATAAATAAGGCAACGTTTGCAATTTACTTCTGTATCAGATATTGCCTGAACTTCATCTCCTGCCCAGACCTATAGCCATGTGATAGAAAACTCGATTTAGTTTCAAATTAGTTTCCCTGGACGACAACCCATACTAAAGAGATATAAGAAGGAATACTCAATTTTCATTCTTGTTGAGATGGACGCATCCTTTTCCTGTGAACGTATATGTTTCTTCTTGATTTCTGTCTCACAAATGAACTCTAGAGCCTGTGAATTCCAAAGACACCAGTGGTGGTGAGTTACGTAAAAGTTAATAAACAGGCCGAATTTTCTGGATGTCTTTTAATCAAGATGAACTCGTTCCATCGATAAATAGTCACCCCCTTCTTCTTATAGTCATTAAATACTCCTAAATTACAATGTGAAACAGTCTAAGATTGATTAACTTTATTTTGAGAAATTACACTCTCAACTATTCTAGAGTTTAGGCTATTAATTTCAAATTTTGATTATGTCTAGAGGGCATATAATTCTTCTACCATTCCTTTTAAATTTCTAGTTTTAAATTGCTCTTTCCTTAGTAAGTTACTTAAACACTGGAGTGCGATTTTTCTTTACTTTAATTTTGTCTCTGATTGTTTTGAGAATGGGCAATGAGCCGACTAAGATATTCATTATTCAGGCAATGACTGATGCATTAGTCAATTGTGATATTCCTGTTTAGGAATACATTTCAATTGTTTTCATATTGAAATAAATTTCATATCTGATGAGTTTAATGCTAAAGTTAGCGTATTTATTTGATAATTGTAATCTGAAATTATAAAAATCTTTTTGTTTAATAAGCCATTATGTTCGAACTGATCGGCTTGTCGTGACTCATCCTAGATATATTTTCATTTCTGATATGCTTAATGCTAAGATCAGCGTATTAATCTAGATAGATATATTTTCATTTCTAATGCGCTTAATGCTAAGATCAGCATATTTATCTATGTTTTCATATCTGATAAGCTTATTAATGCTAAAATCAACGTGAATTAGTTAGGTATTAAATTGCATTTAACTAACTTGTAACTTGTTATATTTTGAATTGGAAGGGAGATGCATATTGTCCCCAAGGATTATTTGCGTTCCCTAAGGCCTTGGTAAAATTAAAACTCTTGTGAGATGCCGTTTTGGCTATATTTGGTTCTGTATTGGTTTTGGTAACTTTGTGGCCCAATCGAGGTTGAAAATTAATGTTTGGTGAATTCGCATATCAACATGAAGATTTTTACAATGTTAAATGAACTGTCATTATATTTTCTGTTAATTGGATTTCTCTTTTATTTTATCTGCGCAGATAAATTTTTATTAAAGGTTCACTTCATATTTGATATCAAAAACCAGAAGCAATGAAATTCATGTATATACACTGTTGGCAAAAAATATAACACCTAGAAGGTATGGGTCGATTTATATGAAATTTTGGACACATACAACACTGGTGGCATACAAGAAATTGCAAATTGCAAGACAATACGTCCAGAAGAACAGTATATAGGCTGGCTCCCATGCCCCGACTCTTGCATGCATACGATCATAAAGACGCTAGATGTCGTCTTAGGGTAGGTTGTTCCAAGCCTCCTGAACATGCTGGCGCAATTGTGGAATTGTTGCAGCTGGTGTGCAGAGACGATGTACGTTACGTCTATCATGTCCGCGCACGTGCTCAGTTAGCGATAAGTCTGGAGATCTTGCTGACCAAGGAAATACGAGTAAGTGCCACATGCTGTAAGGACTGCAAGCTAACACGGTTAGTGTGTGGACGGGCGCTATCCTGCTGTAAAACATGTTATCCTTCTGTTGTAAGAAAAGGCAGAAGAACAAGTTCCGCAATCTGCTGGCCGTACCTAATGCTGTTCAATGTTCCATCTACGAACACTAAGGATGATAGTGAGCTGTAATTGATGGCATCCCACACATTTACGCCAGGGGTTGGACTTATATTCCTTAGACAGTTGCATTGTGGAAGATGGCGCTCTGTTGCTCCTCGCCGCACACTTACATGTCCATCACTGGTGCAAAGGCAGAATCTGCTCTCATCACTAAAGACCAAACCTCCATCGGGCTCTCCAGTCAGCTCTTTCGCGGCGCCACTGGAACCGCGCAGCACGGTGTTCTTGCAAAAGTAGGAGTCTGCCCGCAGTCCTGCAGCTAACAAACGGTTACCAGTGGTCCGTCTTGACAAAGCTGGTGCCATTATGGATAAGCTTCTCGTATGATTCGACTGTCTTGGCGTGGATTAGTAGTGCGTGGGCGTCCAGAATCAGGTCTACGTGAGTGCGTTCCTTCCGTAAACCACTGCTGACAACATCGAGCCACTACAGAAACATTACGACCGACCTGCGCCGCGAGACCATCCAGCCTCTCGAAGTCCCACAATCCGATAACCTTTTGTGGTGTCCACTGCAGAGAAAAAGAACTAGTTTATTATGACGATGTTTTAATGTTCTCGCGTCAGCCTCGTCATATTGTCCATTTTGTGACGTCATGGCCGCGGCTTACGATGTTTTCAAGAGCGATAAAACTAAGAAAAATAAATGTTTACAAAAGACAAATGTCTTCGGCCCGTAATATGTTAGAGGCCCGGCGATGAATTTATGATTTATTTTGCTTTATTTATTTCCAAACACTCAATAAAATAGGGTCCTAGCAAAATTTTTGTCTGTAAGCGAAGCGAGGGAATCTGCCGCCTTTTTAAACGAAGTTGAAATATCACGATTATGACTCATTTGTCTCAGTTATGACGTCAATAACTGAGATAGTTTTCCCTAATCTTTTTTATCTAGGTTAAATAACCAGGTTTACTTTATAACTTATATCTTTTGTAATGAAAACCCAAAAGATAACCTGGATATTAAAGATCAAGAACTTAAATAACTAGGTTATTTCTGCCAGTAGACGCGTAGCATAAGAGTCAACTGTTCCAGTACAATGCAGATGCTAAACTGATGATTTCATGCAAATCTGGTCGAAACCATTCTTCTCCAGGAGGGGCATCGGAGCCCATCCTGTACAATGTTGTTATGGACGTATTGTCCTGTAATTTGAATCATTTCTTGTATGCCACCAATGCTATATGTGTGCAAAATTTCAAATAAATCGACCCTTTCCTTCTAGGTGTTGCATTTTTTCCAGCAGTGTATATCTTATTTTACTTAAAGATTAGCCTGACTTCACTTTACTTGAAGCAGCAATTTTTTTTACTTAAACTTTTGTCAAAAATAAATACTGACAAACTGCACGATTCTTAAAGAAAGAGGATATTGTGGACAAATTTGAATTAAAATTTTTTTTTCTAAACGAAACGATCACAAGCATATGAAGACATTCCTAAAATTAAAGAGGTACTCAGAAATGATGTGACCTGAAGATAACAAATTATTTGGGATTAAACAATAAGACAATGAGTTATCAACAAGATATATAAAGAAGACAGCACACTGATAACCACTTTCAATTGGAAATGCCTTCTCAGTTTGCTAAACCATTTCTTTATACACTGATTGGAAGAAAGCAATTGGACACCTCGCAGAGTGCGTTTATTTGCTTTTATTGATAACAGCTAATATCCTGTCGGCCCCCCTCTGGCTGCAATCACGGCGGCCACTCTCCGGGGCATGCTTTCCACAAGAGTACGTACGACCCCCACAGGAATCTCCCGCCAAATGTCCCGTACAGCCGTCCACAGTTCAGATAGTGTTTTGGGGAGTGGGCTACTACCCCTCAACCGACGCTCGACTTCATCCCACAGATGTTCGATGGGATTCAGGTCGGGGCTCTGGGCTGGCCACTGCATGCGTTCAACATTATTATCGGCATACCATTGCAGGGTATGAGCTGCAACATGCGGCCTGGCATTGTCGTCTTGGTACAGGCATGGCTCTAGACCGTAGGTTTGCCAAAGGGTTGGGAGAACGGAATTGTCCAGGATGGTAGTGTAGTCCGTAGTCCTCATGGTACCTTCCACCTTCACTACCGGGCCTACGCCATACCACGAAAAACAGCCCCACACCATAATTCCTCCTCCGCCGTACCACACTGTTGGGATGATACACTCAGAAAGGAGCCGTTCTCCAGGTAAACGCCACACCCAAACTCTGCCATTCGATCGAAACAATGTGAAGCGGGATTCACCGCTCCAGAGAACACGTTTCCAGTCCTCAACGGTCCAATCTTTGCGTTCCCTGGCCCATTGCAGTCTGTTCGTTTTGTTCGCCGGCTTGTGGGCTGCTGCTCTGCCTTGATAGCCCAGCATGTGGGCCTTTTTTCGGAGGGTCTTGGTGGAGACGTGACATCCAGATGCCTGCTGGAATTTCCCGGCGATGGTGATCATCGTCGAACGTCGGTTCTTCCGTATCTCCCGCTGCAGCACCCGACGGTCCCTGTCGGTCAATGCGGGTGAACGACCAGGCCTTGGTGCATTCGTATAATGTCCATTGGTACTGTACTTCTTCAGCACATACGCCACTGTTGATTTCGGGTGGTTCCGGCTGCTGGCAATCTATCGTATGGATGCGCCTTGGAGCGACATTCCAACCAGGACACCTTTTTCGAACTCTGTCAGCTCCGCCTGTCGCAGCATGATGCTTCAGTTAGAGTCAATAGTGTTGTCTGATGACTATCTTTGCATTTCCATAGAGTAGTGACACGTGCGGCAGCGGAAAGGTCCATTTTTTTCCGGGTGGATGGGTGTCCAATTACTTTCTCCCAATCAGTGTATTAGCTGTATCCTCTAAAGCAGTAGATCATCGACATAAACCCCATTATACGAGTTACACTCAATAAGTAAGGAGGCAAGGGATATTTCACAGTAATTTTTTAAAGAAACTCCAAAATATTGTCTGCAGTCGTTTAGGCAGTTATTCAATTGTGCCACTTTTCGCAGAATGCCATGCTCCTAGAAGTTCTTTGGTTGCTTCTCGCACCAACTTTAACTTCGGTAGTTTTCACAAAATGACGTTCAAGAAATCGATGGACTCATGGTCCGAAGCAGAAACTTTAAATTGGCATAAGCTTGAAAACTTGGATATGGATTGAGACGGCAAAAAAGAAATTCTTCTCGTATATACATTTCCTTGCACCTGTAACATTGACTTGAGATTAATGTACGAGTTCGTTAACTAGATTAGCAGCGCCGAAGTGCGAACAGTCTGTGGAACCGAAAAGAATCCAGTTCGTATCTAAATTGACTCGATCTAGTTTTGTATTGGGAACAGAGCATTAGCAGCCTTTTGTGCCAACAATTTCCTGACTGAGTTAATCCACACAGGCTTTTCTTTAGCTTACATAGTAGATTCCGGCCTTTCTCATAAAATCGGCCGTCTCATATAAAGATCTTTATTCAACCGGCCATTTAAGTAGGCCGTCTTAATTTCATTGAATTCTTTGCTCATGTTTTTCTTGGTTGCGATAATCTTAAATAACTTTCCCAGACATCAATACCTGTCTTCTGAATGTTTCCCATAGCGACTAACCTCGCCTTAACTAACACTGTGGAGTTAATTTCGTCAACCATTCCCTTGTTCCAGGCCTCCTAAATGCATATTTTTGCGTCCTCTATAAATGTTTGGGGCGACCTCCGCTTCCTCAGTCCATTATCTGATTCTTTCTGATCTCCTAATACCCATCTCCAAGAGGTTTTATTCTCTATTCTCCTTGCTGTATATGCCTTATCTGTATAACCTCTTTCGTGCCTCCCCTTTTTCTGCCAGATCTCCCTCTCATTTCAACAGCTTTTTCAGTATCATTATTTTCGATCTCGCCTGCACAGATTTCTTGAATGTTGTTTTCATTTTTATTTCATCATTCTTTATCTTAATATGTTACCTAACCTGTATTCTATCCAGCTTTCCTACCCGCAATGTGAATCAGTATTATCGATTTCCAAATCGTTAAAGTGATATACTCCGAGAGTCCTTCATCCACCGAAACCGCTCTTACCTCCCGGATAATATTTTTCGCGTCGTATATTCTATATCCTATTCAATGCATAACAACGAAAATCTCGACCTCCGCTCTCAAATTAGGTTAATATCTATTGGTCTCCTTTACGCTGTAATACGCCAAGCATCCTAATATTCTCAGGTGTGCTATCGACAGTTGTTTTGTACCATATCTTTGTCCTGTTTTGCAAGTATTCGCTTGTATAAGGGTCGTACAAATGAAAACGAAACTTTGTGTGGGAAAAAATAAAGACGACGTGTAGGATCGTAAGTTTTTGTTTTTAACAATTGCGAAACCCCACGTGCAAATTGAGCAATAGGTTGCAAGTGTTGCATCACGTGAGAAAGAAAGATAGCTCGCGCTTCGAAGCTCTGCGAGTGATCGCTTCGTCCAAACAACAAAACCCCCGAAAAAAATCAAAAGCAATCGCAAACAGCACGGGGAAGATGATGCTGACCGTGTTTTTTTTATCGCAAAGGCCCGATTTTACTGGACTTTCTTGAAAAAGGCACCACAGTTAACGCAGCACGATATGGGGAAACATTGAAGGCACTGCGCGCGGCCATCAAATGCAAGCGTCTTGGACTACGCGCGTCCTCACACCTCGAAAGCAACGGTAGACCTCATCAAAAAGTTCAACTGGGAAGCAATGCAGCATCCACCTTACCAGCCCTGACTTATCCCCATATGAATTTCACATCATAAAAAGCATCTGAAAGGCCGCAGGTTTCAGTCGGACGATGAAGTGAAAAAAGAGGTTTTGGAATGGTTCCACACGCAACCGAAAGACTTCTTCCATAAAGGAATTACACGCCCTGTTACACAGTGGGATAAATGCCTTAACGCATTTGGAGAGTATTTTTAAATTCCTTGCATACACTTTGGATAAAATAAATAATTTTCGTTTTCATTTGTACGACCCGTATAGCTACAGCTTCTGTTCAAAATTTCTGAGGCAATCCCGCGTGTATTGGAATGGTTCTTGGTTTATTTAGGAGTGTTCTATCGGCCCTTTCTGCTATTGGTTATAAATTACTCTGAGTGTTTGATGGTACTAACCTTTGATGTTTAATGTCCCCTTGAGAACGTTTTCGAAATCCTTGCACATGAATACCAGCAGGAATTCCTGATATTCTTGATCTTTCTATCTACCCGAGTCTCTGATCAATTTTTGAATTCGATGAACTTGGATAGCGCTTCGTTTCTTCCATTTTAGAAAATAAGTGAAGAGCATTCTCGGAAATATAGTTAAGATCACTGATATGTAAAGTGTCCCTCCTCAGTTGATTAGCATGGCATGGCTCCACATATAGTGGTTGGACAAAATAATATGAATATCTTTGATTTTAGATGTTTCGTCAAATATCTAGAACAATACTTGACGAATTGTCCTGAAATTTGAGAGGTGTAAAAAGCATGTTACTATCATATATTTCTGTGAAGGTCTTGTCCCGATGGCAAATAGGGGACCAGCAACAAATTGAACAAAAAATAATGTTTGGGATCACCCTGTATAAAATAATGCTTGAAATGCATTGTACCTGTAGCATATGATTTTCAGGCTTCTTTTACTTACCTGTCTTCATTTGTTAATGGTTATTAATAAAAATACAAAATGAATAAAAAATAAGATAAAATAAACAAAAATAATTAATCAAAAATCAAAATAAAAAGCTGACGTTTCGGACAGAGACTATCCTTTATCAAAGCAAAAAGGATAATTTTCTAAAAGCAAATAGAATATTAGAGAATTATCCTAAAGTTATGAAAGTTTTACTCGACAATCGACAATCGAACAGTGTAGTGTATCGGTATTCGAGTGGAACTTGAAGCATAGCTTCCATAATCTCACCCTTCATAATCATATTCCAAGGGAAATACACTGAACTAGAAAAGAAGCCTGATGTACCCACAAAGGTCATCCAAAGTATGAAAGAAAATTGCCTCCTCTTGGTGGAGGAAAATTTGATTGACGACTGTCTAGACTAGAAGCAGACCACTAGTAATAGATAAAACACGACCTATGAAGTCCAGTAATCTGGAAATATGACATTATCAATGTCTTTAAAATTAATATCAAGTATATGCCTTGGATCACGATATCTCTTTCTATGCATAGGATGATTTAAAATGCCCGAGACTAGCTCGTTGCTATGATTTTCTATATTGGGCAGCATGGATTCCATGAGCCCTTGAACGTATTTGCCAATATGAGTCATGTTGAAGTCATTATAAATGGAGGAATTGCGAACAATTCTCCGATCTTTTTGCGCAATAGTCCTAAGGGTAACGTTTTGGAACGTTTGCAGTTCTTTCCACCTAGTCTTACATATTGTGGCCCAGACGGGCATACCATACGTCAAAATAGTCCGAATAATGACCTTACAGAGTAGGAGTTTATTATCAATGTTTAGAGCACTATTCCGGCCCAGCAGAGCAATCAAGCTAAACTTGGCTCTCCTGGCCTTATTCAACGCATAAGTTGCGTGGGGAGTCCAGGTAAGTTTAGAGTCAATAACAACACCAAGATATTTATAAGTTTCAACCCAGTCCAGTTTTTTGCCAAATAGTGTTAGAGAATCTAATGATCTCTTTCTCTTCTTGGAAACAAACATCGCCTTGCATTTGTCAACATTCAATTTTAGCCTCCACTTGCTAAACCAGCTTTCACACTCCTTTAGAGCCTTCTGCAGCCGCGAGACTACTACGGCTGGTTGACGAGCACAGGTCAATATAGCAGCGTCATCTGCGTAAAAAAAGAGCTTACATTTAGAAGGACTTGGAAAGTCTCGCATAAAATAATTGAATAATACTGGCCCCAGGACTGAACCCTGTGGGACACCAGCTTTTACTTCATACATAGGAGATAGACTATCTCCAACTCTGGCCTGAAAGAACCGGTTGGAGAGAAACGAGTGTATCAGAGTAATTATGTCTTGAGGAAATCCATCCATAATCATTTTAAAAATAAGACCATCGTGCCAGACTTGGTCGAAGGCTTTGTGTACATCGAGGAAAACGACCCCACAGTACATAGAGAGATTAAGGGGCTCATTGATATCCGCTGCGAGCCTCCATGTTTGGAGTTGGCAGGAATGGTTTGAGCGAAAGCCAAATTGTTCATCGCGGATGAGATCGTTGGCATCACAGTGCTCAATGAATCTCTTGAGAATTGTTTTTTCCAGGATTTTGGAAATTGATGGTAACAAGCTGATGGGCCTGTAGCTAACAGGATTTGCAGGATTTTGTCCTGGCTTAGGAATGCTTAAGACAACTGATTGCTTCCAAGCATCCGGGAAGTAAGTGTTCTTCCAGCAGTCGTTAATCACTTTTGCAATATCTTGAATTGTATTTGGAGGTAAATTTTTCAAAGCACTGTTCTTAATAGAGCCTTTACCTGGAGCTTTTCTCGTTTTTAAATTTTTAATGATGCTTAGAACTTCATTTACATCAATGCTATGTTTTGGGAATTCATTGCCGTGAATATTATAGAAGCCAGTTATGCAGGATTTTACTTTCTCAGACATATCAAGTCCTATTTGCCGACCATCAGTAGGCGTGACAAACTGTTCTGAAAGTGAACTTGCAATAAGCTGCGCTTTATCATCATCATTCGTGATGAATTTGCCATTTTGGGCTAACAGAGGTGGGATATTAATGGCTTTCTTGTTTTGCAAGGCTCGAACCATGCACCACATAGAGTTATCGTGGGTCGACAGACTCTTAACTTTATTATTCCATCTGTCATTACGAAGTGCTTTTACCTCCTCGTGAACTCTTCTAGTGAGCGTATTATATTTGGTCTTAAGCCATGAATCACGAGTTCGGTACCTTATTCTGAGCCTTCTGACCTTATTCCTTTGTTCAATTAATAGTTTGATTTCTGGGGTGAGATCAAGGTGATCAGCTCGTTTCGACTCTAAGGGTGAAGCACTAGAGTCAATAGCTGCATTTATACGTTTAGTAAGCTTTTTCACATTGGTATCTATGTCGCTCGTACTATGTACGTTATTTAGTGGGTCGTCATCATTTTTGAGAATTTCTCTAAAAAACTTCCAGTCTTGTTTGAGCCTCAGTTCTTCTTTGAGGTCAATGTTTACGTTATCAAAATTTAGTGCAACTGGTTTATGGTCTGAGGATAGATCATTGACAGTATAGATACTGAATGATTTGTAGAAGCCCTTCAACAACACAATATCAAGTACATCGCTTGAAGGAGAATGATCACAATAATATGTATCATCCACAGGGCCTACTGCAATAATATCAGATTGCCTTTGCACATAGCCATACAAAAGGACACTGTTTTGGTTATGGCATCTTGAATTCCAGTGCGAGTGCTTAGCGTTCAGGTCTCCCGCCATAATAACGGGAATATTCCCGGAAAACAGCTCGTCAAGCTCATTGGTATCGAATTTATGCTTGGGCGCATTATATAGAGCCACTAGTTTCACTTCTCCCAGTGTGGCATCAGTAATGATAGCAGAGGCAGCTTCCATTCCCATATAGTCTCGGGTTGGTTCCTCCCGATGATGAATGCCTTTCTTAATAATAATTGCTGACCCACCTGACGGGGACTTTACTGTAGTGGGAAGAATTCTGTCTTTACGATAGACACAGTAACCAGGTAGCCTGAAGTCGCGGTCTGTCCTTAAGTGTGTCTCACATAGAAATGCTATGTCTATATCCCATTGGGTTAGGAAGTTGTAAAACTCAATACGCCTCCGGGGGACCCCCCTGGCGTTCCATATTACGCAACGAAGTTTACCTCGATTTGTAATAGAATAGCATCGATCAGCCATACTGTCAGTGTTTATTCGTAAGTATTCCACTCATCAGTGGCATTTTCTTGCCTAGTTCGTTTAACAAATTGCATACACTGCCAATTTGTTTATACATTTCTTGAAAATCATTCACGTTAATGCTCTTATCTTGTTTGGAGACCATTGAGGCATAGGAAATCTCCGGGGACACTTTAGCACTTTGCACTCTCCTGACTTGCGGATATTTAGGACATTTTGTGTAACTGGAGGTGTGTTGTCCATTACATCGAATACATTTTGGGGGATCTTGTCCTTTTACATTTGGGCAGTCTTTTGACTGATGATCTTTAGCGCATTTGTTACAACGGGGGGATTCCGTGCAACCCAGAGATACATGGCCAAATCGCAAACAATTATAACATTGTAAAGGTTTCTTATTACCTCGAAATATTTCAACACTGACAGCTAAGGGCCCTATGCGGGTCACACTTTTAAGTGTCTTATTGTGTTCAGTGTTTGATAACAGAACCAGAATCATGGGCATATCTATTGATCCTTTGGCTTTTTTAAGCCTAATCACTTTCTCAGGAAAGTAGTTAGCCTTTTTCAGGTCTTC
>JAHWFO010019794.1:161815-184045 GCA_023313115.1 Rhysida immarginata | reverse complement strand
TACATTAAATTGCGTGGAGATTAACATTAGTAGTCATTATTTGTCAATTATCAGAATCAAAATCAATGATATAATTTCTAAGCGTTTCGGAAGTGCACATGTAAAAAAATTGTAGACATGTATTGGATCCTGAAGATTATCCAACTGTCTTATTACAGAGGGTCATTTCTCCTTAACTTAGCCGATTTTGGATAATTGTCACTTCACGTGAAGCCCCTTCTCCCCACCGATTATGTTCAATGTGTTCCCCCTGATTCCTGGCAATAGCCCGGCAGCTTAATTTCCTTGCTAACAGATTTCTTTCGTTTCATACCTCCTTGCATACTTTACAAACTTCAGCGATGGCCAAAGCCACAAAAGAACATGGGGGAGGCGTCAGGTGTCTTGACAGGAATGGCAGAGAAGGATATTGTACGAATGCCGGTCTCTTCTTCCATTTGTGTCATGAAATTCTGTGTTGAGCGCATCGTCTGGCTGGACGCCTTATCTTGATGAACACAAACGTCACATCTTTGTTGCCCTCCTCTCCGTACAATGCCGGGATATCCTCCGTATAAAGAGGTTTCAAAATGTTCTCCTGGTAGTAATTTGCATTCACCTTAGCGTTTTTCTCCATCCAGCAAAGTTGCAACCGTCGTTTTGAGCAGTACTCCGCTACCACCATGAAGCCTTTTGGAAAACTTTCACGACATTTGCGCACCCAATCAGTACGGCCTTTCGCATCTGCTGAAAGGAAGGCAATTGCATGAACCTTACTACAATCTGCGAGCTAAACCACGCTTCATCCAACGTGACGACAAACCGCCACCGGTAAGGTAGCCTCCGTAGAGTTGACGGGCTTTAGTTTTGCGTTCACGGATGTGACGTTCATTAAGAGCATGAACCCTAGTTTTATAGAATTTGCGCAAGCCTAAGTTACGTTTAATTATGTGGTTTATCGTTGACGCAGATGTTCCTGCCTTATGAGCCATGGCTTCTGTGACGAAGATGTTCGTATGATACCATCTTCCTGATCTTTTTGACTGTGTCATGTGAACATCTGGGGTGGCGTCTTTTCCGAGATAGCTTTTCATGGGTGAATTGTCGAGAACGCCCGAATTACGTGTGTCAGGCAGAAAGGAGTCAACAACAGCCTTCGATAACGAAATTCCGTCCGTCTTGCACTGTTGCACGATGCGCACGGCAATAAATTCCGCCTTGGAAAGCGCTCGATTTTTGATTCCTCTCCAAAAACCAAAATATTTTTCTAGTCATGCCGTGATTTTTCTACGCTCGTTTCCTGAACAAATATTTATGGAATGACGACGACTGATACACCACATGATTTACATAGACTCGGGCGCATTCCATTACCGGCGAGGGGTGTTCAAAATCGGCTAATGGCCGGTTGCAACAACGTCAGTTAAAACAAACCATTCGTTAAAGTCCCGTTTAAAATTTTTTGCGTTGCACCAAGCGAGATTAGGGCTTAACCAGACGTTAATTGGCAGTTTAACTTAAACGCTGGATGACGACCGTTTAGCTTCATGGTTAGCGAAGCAAAATGGCATTCCGTAATAAAAATATATTTTAAACTAATTGGATAAACTAATTATCAAACAGATAAATGGATAAGCTAATTGTGCAAAATATTTGGATATATTAATTGGAAAGGCATTTGAATAGCTATTTGGATAAGCTATTTGGATAAGATAATTGTATAAACTATTTGGATAAACTAAGTGGATAAGCTGTTTGGATAATCCAAATGGATAAGATAATTGGATAAGCTAATTATCAAACAGCTACTTGGATAAGCTAAATGGATAAGCTGTTTGGATAGCTAATGGGATAAGCTAAATGAATATGCTAATTGGATAAGCGAAATAGATAAAGTGATTTGAATAGCAATTAGGATAAGCTAATTATCAAATAGCTATTTGGATAAGCTCCTGGATAAGCTAATTTTCAAACAGCAATTTGGATAAACAGCTCGTTGGATAAGCTAATTATTAAACAGCTAAATTGATACGCCTATTTGGATAATCTAGTTATCAAACAGTTAATTGAAAACAATCAGCCATGTTGGCCGCAAGTTTAATTGGAGCAAAACGAACCAATCACAGTCCTCGTTACTCATATTCCATCCAGTTAGCTAACTGAGACTTAACAAGGCTTGGTGCAACATTTCCCGGTTAAAGGAGTTAACCTGTCGTTAACTAATCGAAAGTTAGGGTCGTTTTTACTGACGTTGTTGCAACCGGCCGTAAGTTAAACAGAAATGACCCTTCGTACTCTATCTCTTTACTGTATTTCTATTCCTTCCTTGTGAAAATACCTTTCGTTACCGAACTAGAGCCTTTGTGTTTCTACGAGGTGTGATCAAAAATACGGTGAATGTTTTATTGGTCTACCATTCTCTAAGAGCGAAGGCCTATGTGTTCGTTTCCGAAACTCAATTTTTTTTTCCTAAAATCGACTTAAAAACTCATGATTCGAAAAGATATGTTGAAATTTTGAAAAAAAAAAATCCGTCTGTGCGTATGTACGGATGTATGTATGTGACCATTTTGTGCAGCTAACTCCTCTGAAACGGTAAATCGTAGAACCAAACAAAAATTTTACATAGTTAGAGGGTACCCTAAATTGTGCCTTAGTGTATTTTTTATTTCAATTGGGTAAGCTTTTTTCGAGATATTAATTTTATTCTAGAAATTAAAAAATGGCTGTAGCGTTCAAACCAGCGAACCAAACTCAATAAACTCGACATGTACGTACTTCTCTCATTAAGGCAAATTATTTTTTGTAAATGACTTGTTTGGCTGTGATGAGCTATTTTGGAGTTATTAACTATCCCCTCCCGCCACCCATCCCCCGTCAATTATTTTTGGCCTACCACTCTCTAAGAGTGATTCGAAAAGATATGTTCAAATTTTGAAAAAAAAAATTCCGTCTGTACGTATGTATGTACGTACGTGACCAATTTTGTGCAGCTATCTCTTCTGAAACGGCAAATCGCAGTACCAAATAAAAATTATACATACTTAGAGGGTAGCGTAAATTGTGCCTTACCGTAATTTTTATGTCAATTGAGTAAGCCTTTATGGAGATATTAATTTTTTTCTAAATTAAAAACTGGCTGTAGCGTTGAAACCAGGGAACCGGACTGAATAAACTAGACATGTACGGACTCCACTCATTAAGCCTAATTTTTTATATTAATGACTTGTTTGGCTGTGATGAGCCGTTTTGTGGTTATTTACTGTTCTTATTCGGAATTAGTGGACATCAAAACCAAATAGTCAATATTCATTTCCCCCCCACCTGATCCCCTTGAGCCGTTATTTGGACCTAAAGACGGGACACCAATTATGATACACCCTGTATAAAAGGCAATGTAAGTACGTTTGTTCGGTTTTAAAAGGCTACTTAGAAGTAAGTTATAAAGTTGAAATTTAACACAGCTCAATACTACCACAATGATGGAAAAAAATCGAAAAATGGAGATAAATCTCTCAAAAACATAGAGATTAATAATATTTATGTCTCAAATAAAACTTATATGTTTGGAAAGTTCCTGTGCTCTAAATGTGCACAATATTTGTTTGCGTATTTGTTCACGTTAACACAGGTAAAAAGCGTTTCAAAAAAGGTAGCATTAAAGAACAGGTTGTGCACCATATTTGTCAACGCATGTAGCATTGCCTTTTTTATTGTTTTTTTAAATAATAAATATCAAATTAACTCAAAGCATTGTTGATGTTCATTTGAAAGCATTAGAAAACCGTATAGCAAATACTCTGCAGCTTTTGAAAGTCAACGAACTGTTTTCAGAAGCTGAAGGTCCCCAAGTATAATACAGTACCTTCAATGTACCTTTAATGTATGGAATACATTATTCCATAGAAATAACTGGTTAAAAATTGTTATTAACCAACTAATCAAAATATATCTGTAATTAGTGGTAAGCAGTTTATGTATTTTTCGTCGTTTTCTAAGCTATTTTAAAGTTTTTTTAATACATTTTGAAAGCAGTATTTTTAGTTAAAAATAAAATAAATACCAATTTTGAAGTTTTTGATTTTTATTTATTTTTTAAAAATTTTGTTAACACTCTTTCTTTAGTAACAAAAAAGTTAACAGACCTTAATTTTCCACAGTGGGACAGGGGGAGAGACGCAGAGATAGGGAGGGACAATTAAGCTTAAATATAATTATATTTAGATAATAATTCGATAGATATATTATAAAATACCTTTAGATTTTCAAAGTTATCATTGCGTGAAATGAATTGGGAGTGTCAGAAATGTCATGAAAAACATTTTGGATATTTATTGTGTTATCTATTTTTCATTCTTCAAAGTTTATTAATAAGCAAGATTGAGGCAAGAACAATTACATATATATATTTCTCAGAAATGTGATCGAATTTCGATCATTGGGGGAACCTAGTATATATGAATAGACTTGGTTTATATTTTGTTTCCTGGCATGTGTGAACAATCAGCCCGTGGTGTATGCGTCAAAAATCGGCTGAGTGAACTATGGTTGATGAAATTAATACATGCCGCAGCCAACACCACCTAAACAAGAAGGGCAAGTCACGAAATTGTTATTTTATTGTTACATCTCCTAGAGTAGGCCAAATTTAGGCATATTATTGGTAGAAATACGATTAACATGGCCTACTCTAGACGATGTAACAATAAAATAACAATTTCGTGAACAGGCCTTCTTGTTTAGGTGGTGTTGCCGCAGCCAACACCTAAAAAGAAAGCCAAACAACTGAAACGTCATGCATTATTACATCATCATATATCGACCCGTCGCCCACGAGAAAGACAGGCCTTGGCTAATGAGGATGTAACAATGTATACACCGTTTGTCCGCAGGCCTTCTCTATAGGAGGTGTTGCCCTGGCGCGGAAAAGTCACCTGATCAACTTAGTGCGAATAACAATGTAACCTACATTGTTTCCATCTTGGATTTTAATAATTAGCAATTTTTCGTTTGTTGGAAACAATGAAGGTTACATTGTTACTCGGACTAAGATGGTCAGGTGACTTTTCCGCGCCAGGGCCTGTCTTTCACGTGGGCTACGATATCGACCGAGGCCAACACCACCTAAAGATAAGGCCTGAGCGCGAAAATGTCATACATTGTTACATTATCTTTCGGAGTCATAATTTAGGGCCTATTATTGGTAGAAATACGAATAAACATGACCTCGTATTATGATGTAACAATGTATGACTTTTCCGCGCTCAGGCTTTGAGTAGAGGTGGTGTTGCCGAGGCCAACGAGAGACAGGCCAGGCAACACCACCTAGGGTGCGTTCACTTATTCGTTCGGAGTCATGCTCCGAGTCAATATGATCACGTGATCAGAGTACTAGCGTCATGGCTCAGAGTCAACACAACGACGTAACAATCGAAGACTTTGATCGTTATAATCATTTGTGTGCAGTATTGCCAATTTAGCCTTTTTTCATGCGCTTGTCTTTTGTTGGACATTTTTAATAAAAATTAAACAATGCACAGCAATCATCTACCATTCATTTACAAGCCTTCAATTCTCTTCAAAAACTCTCATCATTATTCATTGGTGAACTTGTTATTATTTATTCTTATTATTTGTTATTTTATCTTCTCCATTTATAAATGAGTATAGAATCATTCATTAATAAATAAACATATTACACTACTTCGTAAATTAATGGTATAATGCACAAAATAATGAAAATGAGCTTTTAAATTGGACACATCCCTACTAAATTGGCAACACTGCTTGTGAACGATTCAAGATATTTTTTCCCCTCTTCGCAACCTCCGGAGGCATCAGAAAAGCAAGCATGAGCAGTGCTCATGGCACTTTTGGTTATGGGGAACCTTTAACATTAAGTTATTTTTTATTAACAGGAATAAACAATAACGTATTTTTTTATTATTTTTATAAAAACAAAGTTCTGGTCATAATTATAATTTTAATTTATTATCACAGAGGCTAGGGTGGCCTCTGGATCACGGGGCCCTGACCCCATGCGTAAAGATGGAACTGAGATTGTGCATATAAAAATTAATAATTTAAGCTAAATTTAAGCTAAATTTTCTTTTGTATCGTGCCAAGCCTACAACAATGGAAGGCTAACCAATTATGGTAGGCTATGATCGTGCACTTTCGAAAGATAGAGGCGGTCATGTTGATAGTTAAACAACATATGCGCCAGCTTGAAGAAATAGTCTTCTCTTGCTTGTGTGGTTGCCACGGCTCCTAACAAGCGCGCTCGCAAACGATATCTCATTGTAACAAATTTATCATCGTTGAAGTCGCAACTTTGTTGGCACTCTTCATTGTTGCGTCGTCTTTCGCATTAAATTTTCCAATGACGTATATTAAAGATAGACTCCGAATTCTATTGTTGTAACTTGAAGCAAATTGGGAAGCTCCATGCCCAGAACTGTCATGGCTGAAAGTGAGTGAATATGACGCAAAACACATGGCTAAACACGAGAGTAGCTGATTAATAATTCTTTCACACGCCGATCACTGAGTGATAAGTTTATCTTTTCATTTACTTTGTATTTGAAGTATTTTATTATATTTTATAAACAATTTTTCGATCATGGTTTCAATTTCAATTTCGTTTCGATTGTCTTTCAGTCAGGGCTGTGGAACGAATTGATTTACGTTATGTTATAAGGTTACGTTACGCATTTTGTTATTAGGTTTCGTTACGTTATGTTTTTTGTTACTTGATTTCGTTATAGTAGGCGTTACGTTACTGAATATCGTTATCTTTGAAAATAACGTTATTATAACGTTTTAAAGCAGGGCTATGGAACGAATTGATTTATGCAATGTTATAACTTTACATTACGCATTTTCTTATTAGGTTTCGTTATGTTATGCTTTTTGTAACTTGATATCGTGATCTTAGAAAATAACGTTATCATAATGTTTTCATAATAATATTTTATTTTTTTGTATGAGGAAGAGTTCATGCTTGAATGGCAGTCACCTCCCTGTTATCAATGGACTCCTCCAAAACCCCAACACTCCTGATTATATATATATAATTTTCCTACGCTTGTTTCCCGCAGGCTAGATTTTGTAATGTTTCCATTATTATCCCGCTTTAAGAAATTTCGTTACGTTATACATGATACCGCTATTAATATCGTTATTTCGTTACGTTTCAGTTACGTTCCACAGCCCTGCTTTCAGTTACGTACTTTCATTTTAGTTGTGTATTTTTGATTTATTTTTGTGGAAAATGATTCCTGATCATTTTTCTTGTCTGTTTGTACAGTTTTACGCAGAACAACTTTGAGGAATGGTTTTGAATTAATTATTCCTCAGGCCCAAAATCTTCAAAAACAAAGCAGCCAGACAGCTAATTTGCTCCACGGCTCACTCCTGCCCAGAACTATCATGGCTCAATTTGCTTCACTTTTTGCCGCTGTTAACAATAGGATTCGGAGTCTATCTTTAATATACGTCATTGAAATTTTCTGACTCCGATGACTCCATGTTGAAAGCAGGAGTTAAGGGAGTTAACCCGAGTCGCACTCCAAGCGAATAAAGAAACAAACTCCGAAAGACTCCAAGTTTTATAAACTGATGTTGGAGGTCAAGGGAGTTAACTCCGAGCGAATAAAGAAACGGAGACCAAATGACTCGGAGCAAATAAAGAAACGGAATCCGAATGACTCAGAGTCAAGGGAGTCACTCGGAGTGACTCCAAGTGAATAATTGAACGCACCCTAGGTGGTATTGGGCCAGGGCACTCAAAAGTCACATGATTATCGGGGTCCGGGCAACAATTCATCCTTCATTGTCTCAATCTTGGATTTTAACAATTAGTATTTTTTCGTTTGTTGGAAACAATGAAGGATACATTGTTGCCCGGACCCCGATGATCAGGTGACTTTTGAGTGCCCTGGCCTGTCTCTCGTTGGCCTCGTATCTACCATTGTTAATTGTATTTCTACCAATAATAAACCCTAAATTTGGTCGACTTACGATGACGTAACAATGTATTACGTTTCAGTTGTTTGGCTTTTTTTCTAGGAAGTGTTGCCGCAGCCGACGAAAAAGACACGCCCTGGCACGGAAAAGTTACCTGACCATCTTAGTCCAAACAACAATGTAATATTCATTGTTTCCATGTTGGATTTCAGCAATCAGTAATTTTTCGTTTGTTAGAAACAATGAGGTGACTAAGAGGATATATTTTTTCCGTGCAAAGGCAACACCATCTAGACAGAAGGCCTGATAACGGAAATGTATGGCGTTTCCGTTATCAGGCCTTCAGTCTAAGTGCTGCCCAGGGCCTGTCTTTTCGTCAGGTACGATGCTTGCCTTAATAATTCACGTTTTAAGGGGGATAGTTATAAAAAGTAATAAATAAATGAATAAATAAATAAATAAATAATTTATTTATAAATCATTACTATTTCTTTCTTTTATTAAAAAATTTGGAGAGATGTAAAAAGTTATTCTAAAACAAATAAGAGAATACAACTTCTAAGCGTGCAGCTGCTCAAGCGTTTGCTGAAAATGTGTAGGTATTTTTCCTCATGAACTAATAACTTAAGAAAATTTATTTTTCATATAGTTTTTGCAATTTAGTAAATTCCTTTAGAGAAGTTATAGATGTAGTAACTTTCTTTAGAGAAGTTATAGATAATGTTTACCTGAAGTATTAGAAAATTCTAAAGATCTCAACTGATTATGTGAGACGCCAATCCTTGCTGCTAAAACTGATACTTTCAATATAAACAACCACATTCAGGACATGATTCCACGCCCTGTGACTGAACACCACTATTGAAACGGTTACATGTTGATGAGAGATGCTGATGAGGCTGTAAACAGAGTTCCTTAACTCTCTCAATCCATCTATTAAGTATTTTTAAGATAGACAGAAATAAATCAATACTCATAACCTTTCTTTAAAATGTTAAGGATGCAGTGTCGAACTTTCCTGGGTGAACCCAATTGGACACAAAATTCCAGTGCGATCATTTAAAAGAATTCCTTTCGTTTTCCAAAGCGAATATTGTATACTTTATTAAGGCTTTTTCGTTTATATTCAAATTCAGATATTGCAAAATTTCATCAAACAAACAGCCCGAGCAACGCCGGGCAAATCAGCTAGTAATTAAATATAATCAAATTCTTATTCCGATTGTCTCTATGATGCGTCTTTCACTGTCTCTCATTGTTCAAATTTTGAAAAGCTTGGTTATGTGTAAAAAGCTCTTGAGACATCCAATCAAAATGGATATTTAATTCGTTAAAGCAAAAATATCGGAAAGTATATTTTTAGTGCTCCATCTTTGGGCCTTCTTGTTTAGACATACTACCTATGCTTTTCTAAATTATTTTTTCGTATTCGTCTTTCTAAGTCTGCTTTTTCTTTGTAGTTTTTAAATACACTCAACTTTTAAGGTAAGTAAAAAAAAGCTCTCGAAATTTTTGCAGTGTAAAAAAAAAAAAGGGTGAACTAGAGGAGCGAGCGGGAAAACATTCTTGAAGCGTTTAGCGTGGTATCCTTTTAAGGTGCTTGTTCTCTCGTCATCCGATAAGGAAAATGGGGATAATCTAGCGAGCCATTTTATGGTTTCTATTGGATGATACAGAGTACGACTCCGAAGGGATCTCTCCCAAACGATCCATTATCAAGAAAGCATCGTCCTCAATAATCTTCGATGGATATTGAGCTACGTTGATGGATATGATATTAGTCACTTAAAAAGTGATACTTTGCAAAGCGTTAGAAAGAAGAAGCTATCCGAAACTCCACTTTCCTATGTTCCACTTAAGATCGTGAAATTTTGCTTGAATAGACAGACGACACGAAACTTAATCAAAGCTATTATACAAAGTATTCTTTTTAGATATTCAGAAATTTACAAGATGCGTCCCTACTGGCAAAAGTCTTGGCATCTTTAACAATAATATGGAAATACGATTTTTTAAAAATTCTCTGAGGATGTGAGAATCCTCGATTCTCTAGTAGATATCGGAAATGTCAGTGAAAACTCAGCAACAAAGGAATCTCTTTATAAATTCAGTTTATTAAGTAGGGTCTGGATGCATTTCCTATATTGTAGGCTTTTCGACACTTGTCATCCTAATAAATAAAGTATTTTTTCATTGAACCGTAGACATTTTAAGGAAACAATTTTAATTTTCAGTAACGATTTTTTCGCGAAGTCGGTCGTTCTGTTGCCAATTATTCTCGAATTTTTTTGATATGACTTCCAGAATAAATAGGACTTACGATATGTTCTGTACGAATCTGAAATAAAAATCAAAACATTTGAATAGCATTTGCGACGGAACAAATGCACTAATGATGCCTTTAATTAACATCGTTATGGCAATTCAGTACCACCCTTTTTCGCTGGTTTATCTATTGACAGATTCAAAATCTATTTATAACTAAATTTTCAATAAAAATTCTTTACTGCAGTTGTTCAAAACCAAACAATTAAGCAAATGATCAACACTCCTCAATTACATGTCCATGTTTGACTTATTTAGACTAAATTAGATTTTGCGAAACGTAAGAGGACGATATTAATTTAGAAGACAGGAGCATTTTAATTTAATATTGTAGCATTCCCGAATGTATTTGGGGAATCGTCCATTACGAATAGAAAACTCTAAATCGTATAAGTAAAAGCGGAACTGGGGTCTCCGGCAGTTTGAAGAACTAATTGAGACAATATCAAATTCCTGTGTGTATCTTAAAAATCTGATAATTATTTAATTGCATAAAAACTTGCATTTAAATGAAATATGTAAACAGGTATTTAAATGAAATTTGTAGTTCACGCATTTAAAATTAGAACATTTTCCCTTTTTTAAAGTTAAAATACGAAATGTATGGTTTTAATTAATTGCACTTCAAAGTGATAAGTAATTTACTTGTTTGTGTTTTTCAGAAGCAGACGAGGGGAAGTCAGTAAGTAAATTACAAATGGATATAGAAATGAAATAAGTAAGAGTAGTGACTTGAAAACTACTTTTATTTCTCTACATAATCTCTCTGTACAATGAGGCACTTGTCCCATCGTTTCACAAGTCCCTCAAAATCAGGACCATTACACCTTTTGGGCTGCTGTCTGAACCAGGCGATGAATTCCCTTTAAACATCTTGGAGCCGAACACAAGGAAGTCGCTTGGAGGATGCTCGAAAAATTTCCGGTTGAACTTTCGCACTATCTGAGTTATCTTGATCACAATATGAGGACGCGCGTTATCATGCAATAACAACACGCCTCTGATGAGGAGTTCTGCGAGTTTCCGTCGAATGATATTATATGAGGATGTTATAGTAGGAGTCGCCATTTACAGTTTACTTTCGCTGCCGGAATGTGGTAAGCAATTTTCCCTGTTGATCCGAGAAGACTGTGAGCATCACTTTCCCGACGAAGATGCTGTGCAAAGGGAATCCACCGCCTTGTTCAGACAGCAGCCCAAAGAATTTTATGCTGCTGCTTTTGAGGATCTTGTAAAAATATGGGGCAAGTGCCTCATTGTATAGTGAGATTATTATTATTAAAAGTAGTTTTCAAATCACTACTCCTATTTGTTTCATTTCTTATCCATTTGTAACTTACATACTGACTTCCCCTCGTATTTCCGGACAAAAAAATAAATTTTAATACAATAATTCTAAATTTACTCTTGTAGTTTATAATTTGCCTGTTTTTTAATATTTTATGTTCTTTTACTTCTTATTTTACTATTTTAACACTCCAAAGACCGCTCAGGGACCGCATCACTACGTTTTTGTGAATATCTTCTTATGAATTTAAAAGAAACAAATGACTCCTTCTGTATTCTCCCAGCTTGGATCCTTCTAGAAGTCAGTATGTCATAATCCACGATTTCTTCACATATACAGGGTGTAACGTAATTCAGGGACAATGAGTACCTAGCGTGATTCTTTGCATGATTATAAACTTAAAGTTCCTTATCGAAAATGTCGAAAACTCAAAATTTAAATTGCGTCGTTACGTCATTTATGAACTTTCCGCACCAGCATTCAAAGGGGCGATTACAATTAAATCGGCGGCAATTGTTGAGATTAAATGACGTTTTCGACAGGTTTTCAGCAAACTTCGCGTGATGTTTAGACCCTTAACATTTGAGTTTTGAACACTTTGCATAAGGAACTTTAAGTTTGTAATCATGCAAAGGATCACGCTAGGTACTTATTGTCCCTGAATTACTTTACACCCTGTATATAGTGCGTGCGGTCTCAGGGATCGCGCGCCACCAACTTCGTTATTAAAATAAATTGATGTAAAAGTCATTTTTTTTTTTTTTTTACTTCTTTTTAATTTTTTATTACCTAAACATATTATCCAGTTAATTTCCAATGTATTTTTTGTTTAATAATATTTCCTAATTAGAAACTTTTATTTAAAAACAAATATTTGGAGCGAAACGCAACTAATAATGCAAGTATATTAATACTGTTTGATTAATTTCAAGAGCAATAAACTATTCTATAAATATAATTTCAGATGTATTTAACCTCCGTTTATATTAGTTTTGAATAAAATAATTTTATGATTTTTTTATAATAAAAAATAAGCATTTTTATCGTCTGAGAAATGATTGCTATTCTTCATTTTTATAATGGTTTTCCTTTATGTAAGAAAATATATAAGTATGAAAAGTAAAAATAATGCAAAGTATCAATTTTCAACTATTTTATTTTTATAAATGCCTTTCCTGAAATATTCATGTCTAATTTTGACGGAAAAAGAAGGATTTTTAAATTTCTTTCTAAGAGTTGCGTTTTTTAGAATAAAATTGAAAAGTTTTTTGAGGTGTTCTATTAATAATGAGGTAAATTATGTGGTAGATAAAAAATATTCATGAATTTCATTTTTGAACATTAAAAAAGTAGTTTCAAAATGCGGTCTCACAGACCGCGCGCCACCACCCGTGTTACAAACACCCGCGCCACCTCTGGAGTGTTAAGAACGCTAAATGTTCTAGTTAAGAAAATGATCTCGATGGTGTACTTTAAGGACGATATCATGTACTCCACACTTAAGTCAAGAATATCGTATATTTCATGACTCATAAAATTAAACCGCCGCTGAATGTTGCAGATTTTACGAGAGATGCATAAAATTAATTTTATACTGTCTTTATTCCTTCAATGATTCACAAAATAGAAACTTTATAACTGTAGTTTTTTGTAAAATCTTTTTGAGCACATCCCTATATAAAACATTTCAAATCATACCAGCAATTCACAAATTGGACGAGAAACTTGCATGGAAACATGTGTATTAATTTTTTTTTTCATTAATTCTTAGGGCCTGTACACAAACGCCATAAAAACTACCAGCAAAAAATTAGCCCTTACTAATGCCAATAAATCAATTTTGGGATTTCTCTTTAAGTGAGCTGGCTTTTGATAACATGAAATTGTTTTAAGGCTGGAGTCATTCTGCAAAATGAGTGATGCGAACCGACCCCCAAAAAGCGTTATGGAAACAGAAAAAGCGAATTAAAAGTGTCTTGCTTTATTATTGCACATTTACAACCGACAACACTTAATCATTGTTGACGCTGGCTTGAAGCACGCGACGGCACTGAAAAGTCACCTGACTATTGTTTGCGCACCAATTTTTATTTGAAATCTTTACTACAAGAGATATTATAAAATACAATCAAACCTCAGTATAACGAGTTTTTGGGAACTTGCAAAATGATATCACTATAACAGGATCATTGTTATATTGAGGGGATATTATATTTCTATAAATTTTCATTTCTAATACAAGATAATAGAAATATATTATTTATACAGGATGATTCAAAACTCAACGTACAAACTTTTAGGGGAGGTAGAATGGTCACATGTGAGTACTAACGAGCACGTGTTACGATGTTGACTGCGTAACTCGGAAACTACTGGTTAGAATTCGATCAAAATTTTAACGGTTTACACAGTTTTATGTACCCTATTATTCCTCCAAATTTCATGATCGTAGATGTTATAGAACCTGAGTTATTAACTTGTTAATCTTGGTAGCGGCATTTTTATTTCTGTTCATATCTCGTTATCGTTCAAATTCGGACCCATGTTCATATTAACTTTTTTTTTGCTTAGAATCACCCATACTACCTCCCCTAAAAGTTTGTATTTTGAGTTTTGAATCATCCTGTTGAGATATTATAATAAGTTACAAATGGTTGAAATAGTCTTTGTATCATATAATATAGGAAACAATTAAAAATCCGCTCGCAACATATTCTTCAATTTCTTTTTTGTTGAAGTCCATAATTTCAACGTTGATCGTGCAAGTCCATATTTTTTGCAACATCCGTTTGTTTCATACCTCCATCTATATCCTTGATTGCTGACAACTTGATTCGAATGGGTTACCAGTTTCCATTGAACGGAACCATGTTTATTCATACAGGCTCAATCTGCAGCAGAATTGAGCATGCATTGTTCGTTCTTATTCAGATACGAAACTGAGAATGTTGTTTTTAAATGAAATTTGAAAATTTTATCTTTCTAAAAGGATATTTTAGAAAATACTTCATCGTTATAACGAGGGATATTTAACATTAAAAAGATAGGAAATTAACCGGGACCGTGAAAAATTATCGTTTTATATAAGTAAAAGTATCGTTACACGGAGGTTTGACTGTATATTGAAAGTTTGGTAACAGACAGCGCCACTACACTTTGCTGTCTTACCAAAGCTCAGTTAGTTCGCCAATTAAGCAACAGATGATGTGCAAATTCGTGTATTGGAGTAGCGTTTTGTTTTCAGTGTTTTAAATGAAGACTAATGAAACAGTGTACTGTAATAAATTCTTTTCCATTATAGTAGATATATTTTATTAATCACGTATTAATTCATAATTTATTATGTCGAAACATGGAAGAATCATTTAAATGTTCATTTAGGTCTTATGATACTTTTCGAAATCTTCATCAAATTTTTTTATTCATGTGTTTGTTGAATTTCTTTGTGCTTTGAAGTGCTTAATTTATTTCTACAGATTCCTTCTTCTCTACAGTTAAGAAAAATGTTCCGACCCAGAAAAGCGTTACGTGTGGGTGCAATAATCATAACGAATGATGCAATAGTTTTAATACACTCGTTTTTTGATTTTAGTTACTGCGAAAAGCTTGCAGCGCCATGTTTGTGGACCCACATTTGGTTGTGAGGACAGGCGCGAGTAAGGAGACGCACCTTATGCATAGACGATATATTGAGAGACTCGATACCCGTGTTTACATTTCATACTTCAGTTATCATAAGCCGTTACTCAGTATTACCGATGTACATGAATCTATAGACTCGTCCATTGATAGATAAATCAAAGGTTTATGTACTGTATAAAATATTTATTTATTTGTTGCACCAAAACTCATTATCATGATCCAATGCTTCGGACTGCAAATTCGAAATTAAGTCACTGATTTGAAAGTGGTATAAGTCTATTTTGGAAAAAAAAAACGTTGGATTAATATAAGAGACGTCCTTTTTAGGGTTTTAGCATCATCTAAAACCCTATTAACAACGGTACAGATGTATGTAACATGTATGTCACACGCCATAACTTTTGAAAGGATTGACCTAGAGGCTTGAAATTTTCTACACACGTAGGCCCTATACAGAGGACGGTGCGAAAAATATAGCAAACCCTCAGCGGCCACTTGTATGAATTTCATGTTCCTTTTTTTATCTTTTGAACAAAGAGGGCAAAAATCCTGAAATTTCGTAAATTTATAGTGCGGTTCTAAAAAAATAAAATCAATCTACAAGAAAAGTGATATAAACCTCTAGGGCCCCGCCGGAGGTCCCGAGGCCCCAAATACAATTGAAGCTATAACATTTGAACGGAACAATCTAGGAACCTGAAATTTTGTATATTTATAGTGTGGTACTAAAAAAAAATAGCAAATATGCAAGAAATGTAATGTAGGCTTATGGGGTCCGCAAGAAGACCCTGAGGCCTCAAATACAAATCAAGTTATAACTTTTGAACGGAAAGGTCTAGAAACCTGAAATTTTGTATATTTTTAGTTTGGTACTAACACTTTCTAGTTTTTCACTATTTATTCATCAATATCGGAGGTAATGGCGTGAAAAAATCCTCCAAAGACCATTTTCCAATTATAATTATAAAAAATATAGCCACTATAGAAGGAAGCTGATATAAGCCTCAAGAACCCCGCCAAAGGCCTCGAGGCACCAAATACAATTGAAGCTATAACATTTGAACGGAAAGGCCTAGGAACCTGAAATTTTGTTTACTTATAGAAAATTACTTAAAAATTAGCTAATATACACTAAAAACTGGTATAAGGCTGTTGGGTCTCGACATGGGCCCTGAGCCCCCAGTCACAAATCAAGCTTTAACTTTTGAACCGGAGGTCTAGAAACCTGAATTATTGCATATTTATGGTGTGTTACTTAAAATTTTAGCTCTTAAGCTAAGTTTCCATGCATGCATTTTTGACGCATTTATAACTGCGTCTCGACGCAGAAAGCAAATGTGCATCTGGACGCACCTAGACGCACATTGCAACAGCTGTTGATGCATTTAATTCGAACGCAAGTATCAGTTTCCATGCATGCATGAAGTCTACGCAGAAAGTTCAACTGCGCATGCGTCATGAGTTTATGTTTTGCAATTTTTCTCGTTAGAGGGAGAAGCTTCTCTCTAACGATCATGGCCACCACCTTGGTGTTTTTCGGGAGAGATGGTGCGTGACCACCGAGAGAGAAGGCCTCCGCAATGAAACTGGATACATTGTTACATCATCATAGATAGTGCAAATTCAGGGCTTATTATTGGTAGAAATGCGAATAACAATGCACTATCTATGTGATACAACAATGTATTCAGTTTCATTGCGGAGGACTATCTTCAGTCCGTGTCTGAATTTCGAAGCGTTATTAGGGCTTGGCAGAGGTGCTATTTGTATTTTAGTTCTGGTTAGTTTTGGTTGTATACGATTTTTTTTGTTCTAATAAAAATCTTTTTATATCTAAATTTCAATTCATTTGTTTTTTCCAATATATCTTTACACTTTTAATTCATCTTTACACAAATGTAAATAGTACAGTGGAAATATTGGCAATTTCATTATTTTATTTTCATGTAATTTCGGTAATTCTTTGGTCATTTTATATCGTTATTGTCTTTTATGTTTACATTGTTTTCATTTCATTTTAAATAAAATAACTGATTTCCACATTCTTTTAAAAGGTACACTCTTGAAAATTTATATTTTGCAATCGCGTATCTAGGAAATACACGACCTTTCGCGTTTGTTTAGAGGGCGCGCCCGCTGGAAGGTTAACAAAGCAAGTGCGCTTGCGCAAAACAATCATGTGATCTAGAAAGATTTGAGACGCACTTACAAGTGCGTCAAGAAGTAGAAAGCCTATCTACTTCACTTTTCTGCGTCCAGACGCATGAACTCCAGACGCACATCAACCAAGATTCGGAGACGCAGATATATGTTTCCATGACAAGTGCGTCAAGACGCACCAATTTATGCGTCTAGACGCAGAGACGCAGTTAAAAACGCATGTATGGAAACTAAGCTTTATACGCTAAAACTTATATAGTCCTCTGGGGACCTGGCAGGGGCCCTAAACACAAACACAGCTATAATGTTTGAACGAAAAGGCTTAGAAATCTGAAAATTTGTATACTTATAGTAGTTTACTAAAAAATTTAGCTAATACACACGAAAAATTGTTATAAGGCTCTTAGGCCTCCACAGGGGCTCTGAAGCCCAAATCACAAATAAGCTCTTACATTTGAATAACAATAAGGCCTAAGAACTTGAAGTTTTATATTTTTGCAGTGCGTTACTTAAAAATTATAGACAATATACAAAGAGACTGGTATAGGCCTCGGGGCCACTGGCGGCGCCATATACAATTGAAGGTATAATATTTGAACGGAAAGGCCTACGGTCCTGAAATTTTGTTTAATCGTAGTGTGGTATTTAAAGATTTAGCTAACTCAATTAAAAATTCCATAAGCCTCTTGGCAGGGGCCTTGCGGCCTCAATCTCAAATCAAGCTATAAATTTAAAACCAGAAGTCCAGAAACCTGAAATGTTTAATATTTACAATGTGCTGCTTAACATTTTAGATATTACATACTAAAATTGATATAGTCCTCTGAGGCCTCGGCAGGGGCCGTGAAGCTCCAAATACAAATCAAGCTATAACATTTGTAAGAAAAGGCCTAAGAACCTGAAATTTTGTATTTGTGCCCCTCCATTTATTATAGTCATGAGCCGCTACTGCTCGTAACATTTTGATGCTAAAACCCTTTTATCGTTGGATAACGATGCCTTAACTAATTTTTTATATTTATAATAGCGCAGTCAATGGTGTACATTCTCTTCATAAATTAATCGAAGAAAGTTTAACTGTAAAATGTTATTATCTGATTAATTCAAACGCAAACTCTTCAATATCTCAATGTACCAATATATACATCGACTAATACCACTTTCAAACAATTGGCTCAATTTAGGAACTTCATTATCATTATATTATACTTCTCACTTTCTAGTTTAAGAGCCCTAAAAGATCAATCATTTATAATTAAAATTGTTTAATTAATAGTTTAATAATTATTTAATACAATAGACTATGTATATTTGATTAAATTAATTAATTAATTAATTAATTCAGTCCATCGTATTAACTGAATTACAATTAAATCGCTGCTTTATCTCTAGATAAAGTGAGAAATCAATCCATGCTTAACTGATAACCAAATGTGGTGCTTTGACATGTTACTCATATACTGTATAGTAGCAAAATTGAATGTTCAGCCTTAATTTCATCATAATCATGTATACTTTATCGAGCTTAAGCGTATCTAATATACACAAACTGGCCAATGAATTAGAAATATCTGTTTAATATTTTATTGGATCCCCTTTGTCCGAATTGTTGGCATTGAGTCAATAAGATATTAAACCATTTGTATATCAATGGAAGATCAGACGTTCGCCAGACATTACTTTAATTCTCGCAGATTTGTTTGAAGAGGCTCTTGCTGTTGGCTAAGTTGTCGCATCATTTCCCGAACATTCTTTATGGTGTGAGATCTTGCGTTGCTAAACCTCTGCAGAGCCAACCGTGAGCGATGAACAGTTAGCATTGTCGTTCATGAAGAAGCCATCGCATTGCACAATAACAACCATTGCATATTCCTAAGGCTTTTGTTTGCTTTAAACTTTATTCTACATTCACATATTTAATTATTGTCTTTGGTATCTGGCGTTCATAATTCGTGCAATGATCTGATGTGGAAGTAGTGAATGCACGAACAACTCAGAATATTCTTTTTTTTTTTCAACCTACAGTGTGCGAAAAAATTATCCGTCCACCAGCTTACGTAAACATAAAAACGTTAAAATAAATAAAATCAATTAATTTTGAATGAAAATTGTATCATAATTTACAGTATTTAAACTATGCGACATCTCACATTGGGTAGGGGTCACTGTACTAAATGGAAAAAAGTAAAAATACAGTAGATGATAAGAAACCTTGTAATAGTAGAGCCAAAAAATTATCCGTCCAGGTAAGTACTCTAAGGCAAAAAATAAGCATATGAAAAAATTAACCAATCACATTCACAACAGATTACTTATCAGTATGGGTAATAAACGATGTGAAACGTTGCAGAAAAATACGATACTAAAGGAATATTCATATGATTTGAGGGGTAGAGTCATAGTTGGACTAAAGATGGGAAAAGTCAGTGTTTAATTGTCAAGGAACTCCAATTTTCACGCTTATCAGTCCATTATATCATCCAAAAGTATCACACAAAAAGAGAAACCACACATAAAATTGGAAGAGGCAGGAAGAGGAAAATATCACAACGGGAAGACAGAAAAATTGTAAAACGCATTAAAAAAGAGAAGGAAAAATCAGCTGTAGAACTGCGTGCAAAAGTGAAAAATGATCTAAACATTATCAATTATTCCTCAAACTATTCGAACAGGTTGCATGAACCCGGGCTTAAAGGATGCACGCCAAAGAAGAAGTCCTGCGTCAATAAGAAAAATCGAGTGAGACGCCTGAATTGGGCAAAAGAATATTTAAACAAGATCAAAAATATTTGAAACAAAATTGTGTGGTCAGATGAAAGCAAATTTAACTTATTTGGCTCAGGTGGCTGTAGCATAGTTGGAGAACACCTGGTGAAGCTTATAGAACGGATTGTTTGAAGCCAATAGTAAAGCATGGAGGAGGAAGTGTCATGGTATGGGGCTGTATGCCAATTACAGGGTTGGAACATCTAGAATTTATCGATGGCATCATAGACCAACACCAGTACAGAGAAGTTCTTGATAAGAATCTCCATGTTTGAATGATGTAGATGAAAAAGCCCCAAAATCTTTAGTAGAATATATGCACAATCGATGCCTAGATTTTGTCAAGGCCAAAGGAGGTCCCACTAAATTTTAGAAATTAAGTTTAGATTGTACATCTGCCGAAATATTTAAGTGGGTGGATAATATTTTTGTCACAAAAATGTCATATGGACCTCTTTTGTATTATAATACTGATATCATATAATGATAAACCCTAAGTTTAGGGTATTATTCAGAAGCTTAAAACTATATAGAAACTAGTATGTGCAATTTCACTTGAATAATGTGAATATGTCACTTAGTGTCAGTCATTTCAATAACTTGCTAACTGGTGGACGGATAATTTTTAAAAATAAAAAGAACATACTGCATTCTCAAAGCGATTTAAGGTGACAATAACTAAACCGATAGACCTTTTTTTCATTTTAACTTGCAATTTCCTCTAGAAACAACCATTTCACATTCCTAAGATTTTTTATATGCGGATAGGAATAAAACGCAATATCTAAACGAGTTCAGAAAAAAAAATCATCATCGTCCAACCGACAAGTTCTAAAAAAAAAAAATTTCTGAATTTTCTCCGTCTTCTCATTGCATTTCTTTTTATCGGATTAGAAGACGGGGGAATTATAACTTATTTTTATATACTTTGATCGTCTCGTATTTAAAGTAAACAAACTTTTTATTTTCTTTTTCAGGTTCTGCCTCCATGAATGACATTCTGTTCGGCCCTGTGTTCATCCACGAGCCTCCGTCGATCGTGGAATTTTCCAACTCGTCTGGGGCGACGATTGAGTGCTCAGTTAACGGTAAAATTCAGCCAATGGTGCAGTGGATCATTGAAGACACCAATGCACCCGTTACTAATGTCTCCACTTTGAGGCTGGTCCTACCCAACGCCACTCTTGTCTTCCCACCTTTCAAGGCAGACTACTATCGGTCGGATATTCACTCGGCCGTTTACAGATGCCGAGCTTCTAATCCCCAAGGAAGCATTATTAGCCGACCCGTACAAGTTAGAGCAGGTGAGAGAATATGGCGATTAATTAAAGAAAATATACTGATTTATACTGATATTGTGAATACACTGAAATGTGCAAAACATAACATCAAGAGCCATTTTTAAAATCACCGCTTTTTCGGAAATAAAAAATAAATATAATTATGGTTCAAGAATGATAATCATGAATAAAATTATGGTTTTTCTCCGAAATACAAATCAAATTTATTGTTTTCTTAAACTTCAATAATATATTGCCTCTTAATAAATAAAACTGCGTTTTAATAGTCATTTTTAGACGACTATAATAAAACTGCATAGTTTGCAATGTTAATAGATGCAGTTTATTATGGTTTTCTTAAATGTGATAGATACTTTTAGATTCTAATTTTATGGGAAGTAATAAGAGTTGAAATTTTTCATGAATTAACAGATGTATAGATTTAAATGATACTATGAATGAATTATTCAGTCATACATTGACTATACCCTGTTCAATGAAAGTTTGATTGTGCGTATCCATTTAAATTTCCGATTTCAATTGTTAGGCATTATTAGGACCGTTAGCAAAAAGCTACTTATAAGAATGCACGCTTGGTTTGTACGTTTATACGGCCGTCCGGCCACCCGCCATTTGCACTATAACTTGAAAACGGGTTAAGTTTTTTCAAATTTGGTTAGCAATTTGGTGCGGTTTAATGCAGAATCGAGCAATCGGACCTTTCCGTTTCGCTGAAGACACCATTACCGCTGCAACCTACCTAGATATGCTGGAGAACTACCTTATTCCACATGTGGAAGAACTGCAGCCCAACATAGTGTA
>JAHWFO010019794.1:121822-137292 GCA_023313115.1 Rhysida immarginata | reverse complement strand
AATCACAGGGAATGGAGTTGGGGGATCAAGTTTGGTATTATTGGATAGTTTTTTTTTTTAAATATTAAACTTATTTCTTTTATTTTTTTTTGTATGATGTGTATTTTTCGAGTTATTTTGATTTGTCCGGTTACTTGGGAAACCCTCTATACTAGAAAATTTTGAGTCAGCAACCTG
Organism: Rhysida immarginata; assembly: GCA_023313115.1. NCBI lineage: Eukaryota > Metazoa > Arthropoda > Chilopoda > Scolopendromorpha > Scolopendridae > Rhysida > Rhysida immarginata. The sequence continues at coordinate 137,115 of JAHWFO010019794.1, read as the reverse complement.
AACATTTTTCACGTTAAGTTTTATACGCATAAATAAATTTGCATAAATTGATAGATACTTTTAAATAGTGAAATTAGTTTTCCTCATCATGTAACTAATTTTTTTATTCGTGAGGTGTTGGTGTTATTTAATTTTTATTTTATTTTTATATTTTCTTTTTTGAGGAAATAAATATTGTGTAATTTATATTCTTCTCAGCGTATTTATTTATCTTTTTTAATAAATTTTCAATTAACAATATTAACAATAAAGGTATTCCTGTACAACTTGTATTATTTTTTAAAAATTTTATAAATTCTCTAAACGAGGAATCAATTTCCACGCAAATGGTTAAACACAATGAATACTGACCGATGTTAAAAGACTCAACCAACGGGAAGCTTATGCATGAACGATTTCTTTGTGGCAAATTTTCTCATTTCGACACCATTTCCCAGTCCAAGTGGATAAAGTCAGACTGAAAATGAATAATTAACAGGAGAGCCAGATAATAGAGTAAATCAAAGAAAAAAAGGTAATTAGTGAACAAATCCTTCCGGCTATAATTAAAGTTTAATTTTACTTAGCACTGAAATGAAAATTAAGAGAAATTGAAAATTTTGCAAAAACAGGCAATAGAATATTGAATGAAATAAGTTTCTAGCTTATGTTTTATGCAATGAAATATTATGTTTTTACATAGAATTATCTGAAATGAAATTTTCTGCTTCGTTTATAAATAACTTATAGCATGGCGTTTTAGAACTTTCAGCTCGCTCTCTTCATAACATCCGGAAAAATTTTTTTCATCCTCCTATATGTAAGCTCATATCATTCTCCTGCCACTTTAAAAAACACCACTATTTATGGTTCCAGCTTATACATTTTCAGAGCTAGCTTTCGCAGTTCTTGGCTGTCGATTTTTTTTTTTTTCATTTCGACTTGGCGGGTTGTGGAAAAAACTAACTGACATAAAGTTGCAACAAATAATTCGTATATTGGGTCGGATTTTTGAAACATCACTATTCTGTAAACGTGCAGCTTTCAAATATGTCCTTATGTGTTTAACTGCATAATCCGAGTAATACTTAAATACTAATCTCATTTAAAACAGCCTACTCTGTTTGTTACCTTGAATTTTTTTCCACTACATTGACTTTGAAAGTTCAGCTATCTTTTCATGCAGAAAAAAAGTGAAGAAAAGTTTTCCTAACTCTTTCGATAAAGAGAAAAAAAAAAGTTGCTGTTTTTTGTTGTTACCAAAAAAGATTAGGCAAAAGTGGCTTTTAGCGTTTGCTCAGTTGAAGCAGAAGTAAAGCGCACAAAACTTCCCCTTTCAGGTGGGATAATATGAAAAACAACAGTAATTGTTTTTTCTTAGGCAAAATCCTTAGAGCTTAAAAATAATTGTTGTCAAGTAGTAAAAAAAAGATATAACAATAGTACTTTCCTCCTTTTACTGTTTTTTCTTACAAAGTATTTTATTATTTTCAATTAAAGCTAACATATTTCTATCCTTGAAGTTTGTCATTATAGTTTACGTCAGCAATTCTCTACTTGGGGACGGGTCCCCAGTAGGGCGCGAAATAACAAAAGGCGAGGTGCGAAAAATAAAGAAAAACACAATCTTGAAAAAAACTTTCATTGAAACCAAAATAAAACAAAATTCACCTTTTGGGGCTCCAAAAATCATTGAAAAGAGGCCGTGATTAAATCTGATAAGTAAAGTTAGGTCCAGATAATAAAAGATTGAGAACCATTAGTTTATGTATTAAAATTAAGAATTTCAGCCTGATGTTGAAATAAACTCTACTTTTCAATGGCTTTGAAAAAACAACACGAAAAGCCGCATACATTCCAATGTTTGTTTTACTATGAGGAGCTTTTGTCATGTTTATGTTAATTTAGGAAAAATATGCTGCATCTTATTCTACGAAAATAATGAGTAGGGGATACCGGGGCAGATTTACACACTTTATTATTATTATTTTTTTTTTTGTATTTTTAGTAATAAATCTATTTCACTCAATTTTGATATCCATTCATTTGTTACACTTTAAGGTTTACTATGGTGCCTTTAACTTACCTTAAATTTATATTATTTTGAAATTAAAAATATTTTTGAGATAATCTCACCTATGTAAACTTGCCCCGTAGCCACATAATGTTTTCCACACATTTATCATAATGAAATATAAGGTTTACTAGAAATAAAATTCAAACAATTTGAAATCCTTATTACTTCTTTTAATTCAGTGAGTACAAATGAGTCAGGATACACACATTTCAATATAGGATATAAAGACAAATTTTAGCAAATAAAAATTTACAGGATACAAAATGTACTGAATTGCCTGTTGTAATACAGTGATCATGTGCCCACCTCTTACACTCTGTGCATTGTACTCACTGTTCTCCAGGTTTTGACTTTTTATATAGTCTCAAATAGTTTGTAAATCTGCCCCATGTTTCCTGTGTAAACTTGCCCCATCGACATGTTTTGGTAGCAACTAAGCCTCTAAGTTTTGTTCATAAGGTTACAATCAAATCAATAACTTAAAATAACCGCAAAAGAACAGTCTAACAGAATAAGCAATAATGAGTTATGAAGATCTAATGGTACAAATCCTATAACTGCCAATATATTAGTGCGAAAATTTACGTACCGGAAGATAAGTTAGAAAAAGTTGTCTATTTCACTGTTCTTACATGCGATTGACTCCAGAAGGTTTTGAGTGTACAGGGTTGTGCATAACCTTTTGCTAGGGGTCTGGAAAATAAACAAAACTAAGTGGAATGTTCTGCGGTTGATAATCAAAAAGTACGTTTATTTCTGCTTTTATCACATCAATATTTAGTGTGGCCACCACCTGCTTCTCGAGCAGCACGCATCCGTTTCGGGTAGGAGCGGAGGAGTGTCTCAAACAGAGCAGTATCGTACTCCATGTCCTTCAGCACAGATGTCAGGTGTCCCATTAGAAGGTCTCGAGAATACCGATTTTCACCACGTTCTTGAATCACTAAAGATTCCACTGCGTCTTTTAACACGGCTCCAAAATGTTCAGCAACGTTTAGGTCAGGGGATGCACCGGGCCATTCGTTTGATGAGAAGAAATCGATAGCACTTTCTGCCACTGTTATTAGCAATGATGTTTTTGCTTTCATGTGATAATTTCTCGGGCCTACCCTTAGCAAATTCGGCATGGCAGTTATCATAACCTTTCTTCCAATTGTCCGTCACCCATCTATCCGATCGGTTTAACTTGTTCGCAACCCATTTGCGATTAATAAAAGACGCACCTGCTTCCATTGCCTCTCGATATGCATTTGCACGAACTCTATCCATGAAACGCTGCTCTTCACTGTCATTTATTAAACCAGCCATATTTGTTTGATACCAATAGACGCACAATGAACTACTCTCTGCCGAAGCGTCATAAGAGTGTGCTACAACGCTGCGGTTTAAGTCGCAGCCCCCTAGCAAAAGGTTATGCACAACCCTACATGGCGGTTGTTACGCTTCTCCTCGACTCGAAGGCTGTGCGTTCCGACCAACGATAAGTGAACTATAGGGAATGTGTAAATCTACTCCTGTACCAAACTATATGCCCCGGTCTCCCCTACTGCTTAAGGCTATAAAAAAGTACAGTAACATAAAATATTTCACTTATGTTAAATCCTTTACGATCATAAATTGAATGAATTAAGAGAGTTCTAAGCATAAACATAAACAGCTACAGCCACATCATACCATAGCCCTTCACTTAGAAAGAGGGAGAGAGTTTTTAGAAATTAGGCATGGCAAGATCAATCAGCAAGAAATTAGGCATGGCTAGACCAAATGACGCCAAATATCTTTTATTCATTATTTCCCGCAGTCATTATTTTCTTCATGTTGAATCCTCGTTTATTCAAAGTCTTAAACTCTAACTGTTTCTCATATTTTTCATTCAGTTGTTTATTATTTATTCCTTCCACACGCCCAAACAATTAGATTTCATCCTACTTGATTGGAACGCAGTCTCATCTACTAATTAATATCATCGTTTAATTACTTAACAAATTTAATTTCTATGAATGCATTTTCAGTCTCCATAAATTTAAAATGTCTATTCATGAATAAGGATAACAATTACAATTCAGTTTAATTTATGAAGAGATTGAGAAATGAGGAAAAAAATCCCCGTTTTCGTTTAATTCGTACATCTCCATCACGTGAAAAGAGGCCTGAAGGGAAAATAATAAAATCCGAGAAAAACACTTTTAAAGTTTGAAGATATGTATGAGCATTCTTCTAATAGTTACTCAGAAGCTCAAAAAAGCTAGAAAGGCTATAATCAGTGTGCGATGTAAACAACCAGGGCACACCATAAGTTCATGCAAACAAAAACATTAATTTAACCGGTGCAGTGTATAAGCATCAATTGAAGCTAAGGTGCATAAGAAAATTAATTAATATAAAAATATTATTCACTATAATAATGTTCGGTTTAGACTAAAATAAAGGTGAAACGCCAAAAAGACAAAAAACAGTTTCCAATCTCTTCAGACCCCTTTTAGCGTGACTACTCACATTTCGTGTATTATAATTTAATTTTTCATTTAAGTAAATATTTATACATTTTTTTACAGTTGTGCTTCATGATTTCGATGTATATGTATACGACGAATACGTCATCCGAGGAAACACGGCCGTCTTCAAATGCCAGATTCCAAGTTTCGTCGCCGATTATGTTCGAGTAATATCGTGGATGCAGGGTACCATCACTGAGATGCAACCTATTCTCAAACCGGGTCAGTTCATCACGTACACGTAAATTTTACCTCTGTAAGTTAAAATTTAGATACGTAATTACATTACTCCAAAGAGAAATTCAACATAATGAAGATTTTGTCATAGCATTATTCAAATTTCTGGGTCACCTAATTTATAACTTCAGGAACAAAGTAATGACTTTACTCTAACAAGTGAGTTTAATTACAGGGCAGCTTACACCCATATGGTCTGAAATTTGAGTATTATTGCGGCAGATTTAATTTGTAGATAATGGTCTGAAAACGAATTGCGGGCAGTCATAAATTACGTAACGGAAAATTTTCTCATTTTTAAACCCACCACTCTTCTTATAACTTACTTGCAACGCACGTCCGGATACTTCGTCGATAATTATGTAACGCTGCGCTTGACCCCATCCCCTCAATGATTTCCAAAAACTGTATAATTTCCAAAGGGTTTATTTTATCAGTAATTGCAGAGGCAATTTAAACTATTGAACAGGCCGAATCAATGGTCTGGTCATCTTACATATTCAGGTATGCACTTCTATAACGCACCATGCTAGTATATCGCTCCTAGCATCCACATTAGATCGACAATCCTGTCCTCTATATTTCGTTTCATTCGCGAATACTATCTAATGGTAATCAAACCTTACTTAGTCTTGTGTTGCATAGCTGTTACACAATCTGATAATGTATTGAGAGAAATGATATTGAGTTTTATCTCATTGAAGACCGTAACTACTTTCAGTACATGATATAATATTCTATTCGTCTTTACTAGTTAGAACCCCAAAACTAAATCTTCCCAATCCCATGCATATTTCTAATTGATTATGACTAATTCATGATAGTACAGATTTACGGATCTCCATGTACGGAAATAACTACATAATAGATTTATTTAACGAATTCGGGTATTCTTTAATTACAAAGAGCTGCTAATGAGAGAACCACATCATAAAATTGGCTGTGTGCGAAGAAACCATCTCGGACCATAGTCATTTTGTTATTATTATCTGCCCCCTTGCAATTATTAATTAATGTCACATATGATAATGGTCGCAATTACACCAGTTGAAGAGTGGATAGGATTTCGAGTAAGCTACGAGGGGCGTTCAAATTTGACCTGGATTTTATTTTTTATAAAATCAGGAAACTACAAAAAAACACACTCACACACACCAGTTCTGTAGAAATCTTCAGGCTGATGTCGAAACCACGCCAGGACAGCCTTTTTCACTTCTTCATTGGAGTCGAACCTCTGCCCTCCCAAGAATTGTTTCAATTGTCCAAAAAGGTGATAGTCGCAAGGAAAAAGATCCAGGCTGTAAGATGTCCCATTTGGGTTTCGTCAGCGTGACCATAGTCAGTTTGGCTGTGTTTGGTCTGGCATTGTCTTGCAGAAAACAAACACCACTAGTAAGGAGTCCTGTTCACACTTTCCTTAGTGTCGCTTTTTCCTCGGGGACGTCTTCAAAATGGCAAAATAGTAGGGTCCATTTGTAGTTCACGTTCTTCTAGAAAATCGACATGAATGATACCCTTAATGTCCCAAATACAGTCGTCATCACTTTCGTTGCCGACGGTGTCATTTTGAATTTCTTGAATCGTGGTGAATCAGTGTGTCGCCACTGCATGCTCGCACACTTGCTTTCAGGAGTATATTGATGAATCCATGTCTCGTCGGTGGTCACAACACGCCTTAGGAAGCTCTCACCTTCCTTGTCATATAGCTGCAGCAGCATGGAACAGATTTCCACCCGGGTGGTTTAGTGATCCTCGGAAAGTTGCTTAGGGACCCATCTGGTATAGATCTTGTTAAATTTCAGCTTATCGTGGATGATAATCTCCACACTGCCAATGCTGATATTCAGTATTGAAGCCAATTCTCGGACATGAATCCGCCTGTTGTCAATTATCAGCTAATTTGTTCGTGCGATGATGCCATCATTGACAGCAGTTGCTGGCCTTGCCTTGTGAAGTTCCTTGCCCTTCTTCAAACTTTTGGCACCAAGCAAAGACGGATGATCGAGACAAACAAAGACTCGGTGAACTGTCTATGAAGTCTCTGATGAATTTCAGAAGCTTTCACACCTTCGTTATGGAGAAACTTGATAATTATTCGTTGTTCCACTTTGGTCGACACATCGCTATCCGCCATTTTGTTTAAACAAACAATCGGTGAGTGGTGCTTTATTTGCATGACAGGCAATAGTTGCCATCCCAACAATGAAAGTTTGGATTTTTACAACAATGAAATTTACAAAAAATAAAGTCCAGGTCAAATTTGAACGCCCCTCTTACAAACATTTAACTTTTAAGTTTCAAAGTTAGGCAATTGCAAATTAAAACAATGCACCTGCAGATAAAAGATAGGAAGATTTGTCAAAAGTTCTAAAACAACTGCGTATTTGTTGTATTTCACATGAAAAATGTAATATTGATAAAGCAGAAAAACTTTTGGTCGCGGAAACTGTTGGTCGAAAATTACCTAACCATATTGTTGAAATAATTAAGCAGTCTGAGTAGTGACATGAATTGGGGCTTTATCATGAAAAAGCTCTACCCACGTCCAGTTTTTAAGGCAGATGCAATTTTCTCAAAATATTAATTAATATAACATTAATTGCCCTTCGTCGTACAAAAATTCATGCATCAGGACCCTTTTCTCCCCAAAATGGTTGCCATGTTTTTCTGAATTACATGAATTTTTATGTCAACTTTTTTCAACTAATTTGTTTGTCATCATCATAAGCCTCTTAAGTCATGGCTATTCTTTCTCTCTCGTTAAGCAAATGGCACCAATTAAATTTCAATGATAACAGTAATCCCACGCTAAATCGCGGTATCCGCAAACCTTATAGCGAATTGTTTTTATCGAGATTTATGCTGAAATAAGATAATTTATTAACAAAAATACAGCGTCCCAAATTGATGTATACACTCTTGGAAACATTATAGCTCAGCAAAGAAATGAGATAGAAATATAAGGGTTTTTGTGTGTGATCCAGACGACGCTGGAAAAGCATAGCAACACGTTCATTGATGTTCATTTGTTTATAAACCAAAATGGCGATGAGAATTTTCATTCGCTAAACGTAAGTGGATACTGAAGTGTTATTGGAAAGTGGAGAATGTTGTTCAGGTTCAACGACGTTGGAGGGTTGAACCTGGTACACCACTGCCAACAAGGGTAACAATAAGAAAACTCCAAGACAAGTTTGAAGCCGAAGGAACGGTTAAAGATGTGTTGAAAGATCGGTGCGAAAGAAAGAGAAGTTCCACTGATAACGAGAGTGTTGATGCCGTCATGGAGGTTTTTGCACCATCCCAAAAGAAGTCAGTGAGGAATGATAAACACTGACGGAATAAAGAGATCAGATTGAACATTCCATCAATGATAGTCCATTAGCTACAATTCAGTCGGTGTGTCGCTCTGTTCGACGTCGGTGTTGGGAGTACTATGCCAGAAGGCGGAACATGTACGGGCTTAAGGAAGTTTAAGGAATAAAATACAACAAACGTTATATTTCTATCTTATTTCGTTACTGAGTTATAACGTTTCAAAGAATGTATGCATAAATTTGGGACACCCTGTATAATTATTAATGAAGTAAATGTTACTAATGTAGAAAATACAGCGTATATCATACCGGTATATACACAACAGACAAAGAACTCGAGTTTGTCCATCGGAATGGCCCACTCACCAATTTCTATGGATTTACCCAAAATTCATCTCTCTATGTGCTTGCAAATTTTTTTCTGTATGTGTTTATAGACTGTGAGAGTATAAATTGCGGCTTAAACAATTAAAAAAACACATTTCAGGGGTCTCGTCGGTGTATTCGCGGGAATTGCTGTATCATTAATTTTTCAGAAGGCGTGTATTGTGAAATTCACACTCACCATCAAAAGTGAATTCAAATGCAATTGAATAGCAGACACAACCAGTGAATCATGTAAAATTCTGTATAAACTGGTCCCGTCGCTTATCTCAAATCGATGGCAATTTTGAAACGGATCATAATTTTAAAATGCGCACTACATGAATTCATTAAGTGTAGGTTATCCATGCGTTCAGTAACTGCCCCTGTAAAGCCGCTGTCAGGTTTAGCCGCTTCCAGTATAGCAGCAATGAAAAAAAAATAAGGGAATATTACCCCATGGATCATTCTGAGAAAAGTTTAAGTTTTGATTGATTGTATGTCCTATTTTGATTGATTATCAACGGTTTCTTATAAGTGAAAATTTAATTATTCTTCTTCAGGTACGAAATTTTACGTTCTTTCCACGGGAGAATTATATATATTCAACGCGAGTCGAGATGATGCCGGTTATACTTATCAATGCAAGACGAAACACTTGTTGTCCGGGAAAGAAAAACTCAGCTCCATGTCTGGTAAATTAATTATAACAGGTAAGAGAAAAACATTAATTTTCTTATCTGAAAAATATAAATATCCAACATCACTTTTAATTTTATGTTTTCCTCTATACTCACTTATTTTCGATTATAACTCTTACAGTTCTGCGATGCTAATTCTAATTTTGGGCGCATGGCAGTGTCAGAAATTACAGAAATAATTAGATAACTTCGATGTGCGTGGGAGGGGGGGGGGAATTTAAGGGGACCAGTAAATGGCTAAACAAATACTAACTTCGTTTTGAAACAGTACAGTTTGTAAACGCAACTTTGCGTTTAATTATTAAACCATGGTTTAATTAATATTTACGCTCTTTGAAACTTTGTTTGTTCGGTCACTTCATTGCTGTGTTATTAACGTTCTAATTTAACGCAATCGATTTAATTAGACGTTAATGCAAAATAAATGGGAACTTATTAATTAAACAGTGTTATTTAAATGATCATTACATTTCTACTTTTCCATTTATTTGAATTCGTCAGCTGCGTTGCCAGAAAATGGAGTTTTGGGTTTGAAAATAGATCAGTGTAAACAAATTGATTAATGAACTTTTGGTACTCCATTAGGAACAGATTTATTTAGTATTAGACATTCTTAGGTTTCGCACTTCCTTTTAAACTGACATGTCAAAATCATGACAGACATAGATAATGGTAGGCTATGTAACCGAACCGTGGTATAGAAGTTCGCTACCCTGTCTCAGTTGTGAACTGATACCTTGTAAATCAGTTTCGAACAACGAAAGAATTGAAGGGCTCGGGGCAATAAGGACTTAACCCACAGGAAGAAGTTCTTACTAAATTTACTAATTACGGCTTGTGAAACTCTTTTGCAGTATGTTTCAGTAACAATTGCACAAGTAAACTGGAATCAGAGTAAAGTAAAACATCAACCATATAGATGTACAGATTTTTTTTAAAAATATTACATCACTTTTCTCAAAAAATTCTTCCTGTGGGTTACGTCTTTATTTCCCCGAGCCCTTCAATTATCAAAGTCAAAGAGAATTTTCAGATTTCAAACGTGGCTTCATAACAAAAGTCTGACGAATGGGATATACCATTCTTGAAGTCGTGAGGATTCAACATTCTATGATCCTACTCGTATCTTCGGGAAGGCAGTACCATCTACCATCTGGAAGGGCCGACCACGGGTGCTTATTTATTGATCATAATCAGCTATAATTGCCCAGGGTAACAGACAATCGACAATATTGCAAATCAATCCACATTCAATATAGGATTTAATTATGCATATATCGTAGGATATTGCAACGTTTTTTAATTTCCATGGGCGGAAAAAAAGGCCCTCCATAGTGCTCATGATGTCGTTAATTGGATGCTGGAGACAGATGGTATATTGCGTGAACTTTATTCATGGACAGTAAAGTGGCAGGCTTAGGGGTGACGCAGACCTATGTGGTCACTACCTACAATCGTATTGTCACTGAAGCATGATGCAGGTTAGTAAAGGTTCCATAGGTGATATTCACATTGCATGGGCACGTCTAAAAAGTCACTGATCTGTGGCTACTATGATACACTTCTTAGTGATTATTTGATATTCTTCGTTACTTCATGTATCCTCAGAACGATGGGATAGTCCAACAGCATAATGCATCTTATTAAGAGCACGAGTTGCCCGAGCTATCAAATTGGTTGCTTCATGTTTTATTTTTAATTCATTAAATTATTATACAATTAGGGTTGTTCATGTAAGTCTCCACATAGAACTGAACAAGCATCTGTTTGGGAAATGGAGAGGAATCCTCAAGATGACATTCATAGGTTTTTTGATTCATTTTTATCAAGATTGTCATACAGCTGTGATCACACATTTTAAATTATTCGAAATTGTTTATGATTTCGAATAGGAGAACTGTTTATGATTTCGAATAGGAGAACTGTTTATGATTTCGAATAGGAGAAGCCGGGGCAAAATGAACATACGTGGCAAAGAGTAGCATTTTATTTTTTGGGAAATATGGCGCCACGACCAATAAATGATTTAACTGTATGTCACTGCTCAAGCAATGGATGTCAACACCATACTTAAATTCGTGGAAAGAAAACATATAATTTGATGGTGTAGACTATTTTCTGCGTCAAGAAACTTTTCACTCGCTTTCTGGAATGGATTGGTTTGGAATTAAACAACTGTATCAACATTCGACTAAATAGTTGACTTATCTGGCAAATTAAATTCAGGTTGATTTACTTGCATGTTTAGCCTTAATGGAGGATCAATGATCCGTGAAACTTCTGTTTCACTCTTTGCTCTTATACTGTACAAACTTCCACACCTCATCAAGCCCAATGTGAAACTTTGTTTCACTTTCCGAAATAAGAGCACTACCTAACTAATTGTAAAAAAAAACAAAGAAAAGAAGACACAGCAAAAAGGGACACAAGCGGTATGATAACGAGAATTTTATGCTAATGATCATCCCGTTTCGCCAGTCATGTTAAAAAAAAAGGAGACGAGGAACCCGAGTGATTTCATTCGAGCTTTCGGAAGCAAACAGAAAAGACTGCTTCCGGCAAGTTCTTCGTGGATCGTCCATGGATCACAGGAATAAGAACTTCTTCTCTAACGAGTCGGCGAAGGGGAGCTTCCAAGTCAAGAAAAGCTTCGAGAGTCGAACTCGACAAAGAATGAGCAGTTTCCGGAGTAAATAAATTGTTATTATAGGAATGGTACAGTCGCACAGGCCTCCCACTTCGTCGTGAAAAAAATAGGAAAAAAAAAACTTTTTCACTTTTGGAGGGGGGGGCATTAATATCTCTGAAATGGCTCATCCGAGTCAAACAATTTATTTATAAAAATTATTCGTCTCAATGAAGCCGAATCAGATTATTAGTGTCTTCACGTTTGTTCAATTACAAGTATACTTTGAGACTAATATGTTATACAAATAAACTGAATAAATTAATATCGCAACCAAATAAAAAATTAAAAAATACAGTTTATCATTTTTGTTTTATTTACATTTTAAAATTCAAATTAATGAACGCCCCGAAGAGAAAAATAAATTGTGATATAGGCTACCGTCAAATAATAATACTTAACAAACATTGCTGTTACAGTCCATCTTCCTGAAACAACTTGGATGTCAAAACATAATGAAGAATATTCATAGATCAACGAAGAATAGTCAATGACAATTCCAACGATGATTCCCACGATGTTTCAAAAAGGTATCCTCGATATGATAGGAAAATAAATTCCTTGATGTTAAAAGATACATAATATGACGAACTCCTAAGAAGAGCAAAATAACATTAAAAAAGGCGCCCCAATTAGAACTATAACTTGAAAATATAATTTGGCTTCTTATTTACTAGCTCAGTTTTTGAGTAATTTCTTAAAACAATTTTTCAATTTTAAGAACTGTATAAAAAATGCATTAGAAATTAAAAATAAGTTTTTGGGTTTAACAAATCGGGAAAAAATGTCTGATAACATTTTAATAGACCCCACTGTCGAAATAATTAAAAAAAAATTAAAACACCATTTTGGTAACGCCAATGGAGACGATAATCATTCAAAGCATTTACCTATGCTTTAGAAATTGTCAATTTAAATTCAATAATTAATTTTTTCCCAGGTAAAAGGTTTACCAATGGGTAATTCGTTATCACCTATAATTGCTCACATTTTCATAGACAACTTTGAAAATAATATTATAAATAAATCTAGCATTGTTAAAGACATCATCCTATTGGCTCGATACGTTGAAGACATTATTATGATTATTCAAAATAAAAGTATTGAAAAAGTAATAGAAGTATTAGAAAAATCTTGTATTTTAAGATTCAGTCAGAATACTGTTGTAGATGGATGAATCAATTATTTAGACTTTAATATTAATGTTAATAAGAAAAAATTAGAATTTTCTATTTTTCAAAAATGCACAAGATGAAATAATATCCCTCATTTGCGTTCAACCCTGCCAGTCAATATCAAACTAAATACTGTTATGAGAGCTAGGAAATTGTACTCTGCAAAATTATTAATGAATATTTACACAATCTTTACCAAAAAAGGAAACTAAACAAATATCCTAATTATTACTAGATCAATTTTTCAATGAAGTGTATGAATCGAAAAAAGTTAATTACAGAAAATAAAGAAAAAAGATATTCATTAAGTTATGATCATTTTTTTTTTTTAAATTTAAGAGGAGATTCAAAAGGGAAAAGATTATTAGACTACCTAGAATTGATAATACTTTAAAAAGAAACATACCGGGTGTCCCAAAAAATAAGCGACGATTTCAAAAGTCAATTAACGAAAAATGGGAGACGATAGAAATCTACGATTTGCTGCGTTCTACTTAGGAGCCAGGGAATTTATTCGCACGAAGTTTCAAAATTAGTTACAGAGTTCGTCAACAGATGACGCTGATATTACAGGAAAGAAAATATTTCCGTAACTCTATCAGACGGATATATATGAGAGAAGGACGAGACACAAAAACCCTGGAATACAATAAAAGTTATTAACAAAGAGCGAACATAAAAGAATCCTGGAAACCCGAATGAACGTTTACAAACAAGTGATGTCACACAGGGCGTAAAATAAGGCCTATACGCCAAATAGGATTTGGAAGGCGGCTGGGTGGGGACTTATTTTTTTTGTTTACTTAAGGATTTTAATCATATTTTGCAGGGTGAGAGTACATATTTACTAGATAAAATAACTGTCTCCAATATCTCTGTAGGTGCTTTCGTTGCAGAGTTATAGCCATCAACGTTTTCAAAATTCCAGTACGGATTATGAGAAAACTATTAAAGATAAAATAATTTGGCCTACGCCACTGAAAAGAGAAGCTCATTTTCTTTACGAATACCCGTTTTTATTGCTATATTTTCTCTAAAACATTTTTATTCATAACTTTTAACATAGGTACCCCAAAAATGCAGGGTAGGAGGGATGATTTTGAGCATAGAATTTCTTAGCTAATTAACATATAATAAAACCCAAGGTTATATGCATCATTCAGCTCCCCATCTTTCCAAAATGCCCAAATTTATCAAAATCTATGCAGTAGAAGCTGAGAAAATGATCCCTAAAGTTAAAAATTTTGTAATAAACACAAAGCCGAAAACACAAAGGGGAAAATTTTCAGCCGCTATCGTGAAAACGCATTTTTAACCAAGAATGATTTTACCGCCAAAGCGGATAAAGGGAGCACATTTTCTATTTATAGCATCGCACATGGATATATAGAATTAACCAACATTTAAAACACTTGAGAGTAAATAAATAAATATGAAAACTAAATTGTAAATTACTATTTAAATAGGCTAACGTATAGAGAGAATTTAAAAGAATAAACTTGAAGAATGAAAAGTAAATGGAGAGTGAAGTTATTCCTCATACACTTAAAAAAATAAAAGTTCTTTAATTTGTAAGAATTCTCACATAATGTTAAACGAAGTGAGCCTCAATTGCTGAAGCGTTGTGTGTAAGCATTTATTAGATTTTCATATTAAATTACTAAAGTCTTATTGAAGCAAGCGATTAACTACTAATAAATTAATTAGTAATGAGTTTTAAATACCATTAAGCCTAAGAGTACTATACTCTTGATTCAAATAAGCTATGGATAACAAAAGATCTAATAACGCGTAAGGAGTTGGTTGATATATTACACGCCATATCTTAGCATTAAAAGTTCTATAAATTCTGTGTTGTACCATTAGGGCACGTGCTACAAAACCAATTACCACTATCATTATTTACTCTTGATAGTCACTCATAGCACGTTGTTACGAGTCGTTTGATATATTACATGCCATATCTTAGCATTGAAAGTTCCAAGGTTACCATATGGTACCATAGGGCACCATTAGGGCACGTGCTACTAAACCAATAACCATTATCATTATTTTCTCGTGATATTCACTCATTACATGTTGTTACGAGTCGTTTGATATATTACATGCCATATCTTAGCATTGAAAGTTCCAATGGTTCCATAGGGCACCATTAGGGCACGTGCCAGTAAACCAATAACCATTATCATTATTTTCTCGTGATATTCACTCATTAAATGTTGTTACGAGTCGTTTGATATATTACATGCCATGTGTTAGAATT
>JAHWFO010019794.1:40950-118612 GCA_023313115.1 Rhysida immarginata | reverse complement strand
AATCGAAAAAAGTTAATTACAGAAAATAAAGAAAAAAGATATTCATTAAGTTATGATCATTTTTTTTTTTTAAATTTAAGAGGAGATTCAAAAGGGAAAAGATTATTAGACTACCTAGAATTGATAATACTTTAAAAAGAAACATACCGGGTGTCCCAAAAAATAAGCGACGATTTCAAAAGTCAATTAACGAAAAATGGGAGACGATAGAAATCTACGATTTGCTGCGTTCTACTTAGGAGCCAGGGAATTTATTCGCACGAAGTTTCAAAATTAGTTACAGAGTTCGTCAACAGATGACGCTGATATTACAGGAAAGAAAATATTTCCGTAACTCTATCAGACGGATATATATGAGAGAAGGACGAGACACAAAAACCCTGGAATACAATAAAAGTTATTAACAAAGAGCGAACATAAAAGAATCCTGGAAACCCGAATGAACGTTTACAAACAAGTGATGTCACACAGGACGTAAAATAAGGCCTATACGCCAAATAGGATTTGGAAGGCGGCTGGGTGGGAGCTTATTTTTTTTGTTTACTTAAGGATTTTAATCATATTTTGCAGGGTGAGAGTACATATTTACTAGATAAAATAACTGTCTCCAATATCTCTGTAGGTGCTTTCGTTGCAGAGTTATAGCCATCAACGTTTTCAAAATTCCAGTACGGATTATGAGAAAACTATTAAAGATAAAATAATTTGGCCTACGCCACTGAAAAGAGAAGCTCATTTTCTTTACGAATACCCGTTTTTATTGCTATATTTTCTCTAAAACATTTTTATTCATAACTTTTAACATAGGTACCCCAAAAATGCAGGGTAGGAGGGATGATTTTGAGCATAGAATTTCTTAGCTAATTAACATATAATAAAACCCAAGGTTATATGCATCATTCAGCTCCGCATCTTTCCAAAATGCCCAAATTTATCAAAATCTATGCAGTAGAAGCAGAGAAAATGATCCCTAAAGTTAATAATTTTGTAATAAACACAAAGCCGAAAACACAAAGGGGAAAATTTTCAGCCGCTATCGTGAAAACGCATTTTTAAAAAACGGTTATATCTTCGGATCTAATGATCAGATTTGATTGAAATTTTCCATGATGATTATACATGACATGAGTGTTTGAATTATATCAAGTTTAATCCTTTAGCCCCATTTTTAGCTGCAAACGAAAGAAAAATTCCATTTGAGAGCTAGTGAAAGCTAAAGGAGAAGAGCTCCGCCCATGTCCGCCATTGCCACTGTAGAGCTGTTAGCCAATCAGGAGCCTGGTAATCACCACGTGATCGAGGAAAGCCAATCGTTGCTCGAGATGCATATCCTTTGTAGTTAGGCAATTCTTTCATCATAATAAAAAAGCACACTATTTACAACGACGTATTTGATTGACCCCCACAAAACCTACGGAACCTTGTAGAGGACGGGCCTCTCTTTCAAATAAAAAAAAGATGGCGCCGATACGCGCATTTTTCAGCGAGTTATCGCACAGTGAAAAACACATGTTTTGTGCGTTTTTTCGCATAATGGCAGCTGTTTTTTGTGTTTTTTGGACTGAAATTGAAGGTGGGGAGGTTATAAAACTAGCTTTTTACTATAATAATAATGAAATTTTAATAAAACACTCATGCAGATCGATAGTAGAGATGCTAAAGAAAATAATAAAAAATGTTCGTAATTTTCGAATTTTTGCTCTAAAATTCGATTTTTCACCCGCATCCTCCCTTAAGGGAGGGAGTTTTGTAACAGTTTTCCCACAAAATCTACAACAGCTTTATTTTTAAGCAAAATAGAAATATTCAATTATATCAGTGGGAGGGGGAAGGGGATTACCCACGAGGGGAGGAATGTTTTATTTTGGGTGACTTAAATTTTCCTTGGTAATCCTTCCCCCTCTTCCACCTAGTTTGAATCGATCCTGCATGGAAACCATTTCAAAACTGGGGATTTTGAACACGCGCTGAAAGGGCCAGCGCCAAAACGACCGCGCCTATCGTACTTGAACCGTTTCGGTGGACGACCTCTCACCAATCCAAATTTTCTACAATTTAATAGGGAGTTCTTCTCTATAAATCTAACAAAATTATTATGCATAATCTTATCAAAAATCTTAGCAAATATAGATGTAAAAAAAATCGGTCTATAATTTCAAATTTCTGTGATATCCCCAGATTTAAATTTAGTAGTTTACTTTAGTAGTTTTCAAAATTTTAGGATAAATTCCTGTAGTAATACTGCAATGAAAAGCTAATTTTAAAAGATATAACAATTTGTCTATTGATTTAATTAGAATCTTGTCATCCGGACCAGAAGCAGCATGCTTAGAAATGAAACTAGCAGCATTAAGAATATCCGTATCAATAACAGGAGGAACAAAAATCGAATCCATTTGTGAAGAAACACCATCGTTATTATAATCAGTTCTACTCAAATGATTCGGCATATCTTGCATCTCTTCAATAAAACACTTATTAAAACTATTTACAGTATCAAGTGGATTTTCAAGTGTTATGTCCGTTTTATTCTTTACTGATACAATAAGTTGCCTTGATTGAAGTTTGCCTAATAAATTATTAACAATCCCCCAAACATCCTTAGAACAAGTTGAATTGACCAAAGCAGTTTGAGAATAACCAGACTTCAAGGCTTTAGAAAGCATATTGAAATTAACCATTTTCCTGTCAGAAAGAAAGAAAAAATCATTATAAAATTATTTTTATTAAAGAATAAATCATAAGATGTTCAGTGAGGGTTTTATCGTACGCCATACCTCAGCTATTCAAATTAATGATTAAAAAGAGGAAAGAAATTTCCACAGGCTGGATTCGAACCAGGAACCTTTGGCTTAGACCGCCAATGCGCCAACCAATTGCGCCATTGCGGACATGACTGGGACTATCTTTTGTCCGCAGGCTGGGACTATCTTTTGTAAGGCGTAATATTCTGTTTGACTTCGTAATTAGGGACATTATTGAATTCTCCATACAAAACAAAACATCACCGATTTAAACGTAAAATTATTCTTTATTTTAGATACCAACGGCAGTGTTCCTCCTCGAATTACCAACCGGAAAAATGTAGTCAACGCACTTGAGAAGGAATATGTGACGTTACCTTGTGCTTCACAAGGCCACCCACCTCCCAATTATAAGTAAGTAAAATTTGACCTAGGCAAACTTTAGAGACATAAATAAAATATTTTCTTTCCGTTGAATTTGCATGGTCTAAATAAATTGTGTTTGAATGGAGTGAACAGTGCATAATATTTTATCTCGTTCTTAAGATCCTCGCTGCAGACTTGGGGTTTAACTTATTATGCATTTGAAAATGTCTTACCAACTACAGCCTAGTTAACCAATTTCCGATTACTCTAAACCAGGGGTCTCCAAACTTTTCAGCACGAGGGCCACATTGGTTATGTTAACATTATGGCGTCCATAGTAAAAAAAATAAGTAACTCAAAATATATATTTCTAATAACATAATTTTTAATAGAAGCAGAAAATAATATAAACTTATTACTAGCATTTTGAACAACAATTTGTAATAACATTGATGTGAATGATGGAAGGGTTTTGCATTTTTAAAATTTTTTCAAACTCTGCTTGTAATTACATTCACTGAGTTCAAATTTGCCCTGTATTTTGACTTGTTGTATTTCAACTTGGAAAAAGTTTGTTCGCAAAGATACGGTGTCCCAAAAATGGATAGAAATTTACAAGCAAATTGTTTCAAATTTGGAAACGCTCAGAATTCAAAAATTTATAAAACTGAATCAAGTTTACTTCCATGTATTTTTCTTTAATATACTCTTTGCCTGGAGTTCAATAATCTCCATTTGAAGTTTGGATTGCGACATCCGCAATATCACAATCAAACGGATTTTGAAACAATCTAATGTTTTTAGGATTGCTATCCAAATTACAAAATCGCTTCTGAAATTATTGTTAAGATCTCAAATGATTTGAGAAAAGAAACTCTGCTTTGCCCTTTTTCTGCAATTCTGAGCAGAATGGCATATGAAAGAAGTTACGCTCTGTCACCTGCTCTACAAGAAGTATTATGACTGAATAAATCACAAACTAAACTATTTTTCACCCAGTAACTTTAAATTCAGATTGTTCATATGATTTACCAGATCTGCAAAAAATTCCACTTGCTGGTTGATAAAAGTGGTTCATGATGGTTTTTTCCGGTAGGAATTATATCAATTTCCTTCCTGAGCTGAAAGAAGCGTGATAGAACCTTTCCATAGCTAAGCCATCGAACTGCCGTGTCATATGTCAAGTCAACAAACTCGGAATCACATTCCTCAAGAAAAGACCGAAATTGGCTATGATTCAGTACGTGAGAGCGAATAAAGTTTACGAAAGAAGTAGCAGGTGTCAAGACACAGCTCATACCAACATATTTCCCCACAGTGATTGCTGGTGAATAATACAGTGAAGAAACATTGGCTTTGATGCTCCCACATCCTCACAAATGTTGGTGATTTGCCCAACCTACTCCAACTTTATACCAGACATGCTGTTCCCCGGATCAACTATCGCACACTGTAGCCGATTCCAGTGCAAATTATATTTTATTAGTGTTTTTGAAGTTCTTTAAATATGTCCTCTCCTGTTGTATGCCATGCATGCTATGAAGCGCTGCTCATTCTTGGATGATATTAAATTCATCATCGACGCCACGAGATATTAGGAGTTGCGAGATATTGGAAACATCAGTTGATTCATCCAGCGCAAGAGATACTGGCTAAACTCTCGTGCTTTGCATACAACTTGGTGGATAACGTTATTTACCATATTTTCAATTTGACGAGCGGGAATAACTCACCCATACGCTATAAGAGCGAGACCCCGTATTTTTACGTTTATTTATTCTCAACTTTTTGGAATTCTGTTGTAGGATCCAAGGTTTACACTAATAAAAATTTTATAGAAAAATAAGCATTTATGTCTTCGAAGTAATTGGACACCTTATATTTCATTAAAAAAAATTGAACTCGCTATCGGTGGGTTCTCTTTCATTCAATGTTTACTTTCTCTTTTTAATATTTAATTCCTTGAAATAAAATGGCCCGGTTTAGGGGGCTGGATTTTGCCAAAAACAAAATGGAGGCCGGCTTTTAATCACTTTCCTCTAACAAATTTTATATTGGGAGTGGGTGTTTAAAACTCAGTATTTCATCACTTATGGTTGTAATTTAATTAAGGAATGTCGTGAGTTATAAATAAACTTTGAAAGTAATTAAAAAAAAAATTCAACTTTTAAGCTTATTATTCACAATCCAAATTCAGAAACATTCAGTAAAATCTTTCGTGCCGAATTATTAGTTCTAAATCAAAATGAATAGATCGGAAATTGCTATTACGGCCAAAATCATTATTTAAGTAATAGAGGTATGCCAAATGTCAATTTAAAAACCCACGCGGCGGGGGGGGGGAGGAGAAGATGCTATTAATAAAAATTGTTTGTTAAAATTACGGTGACTAATTATCGATGTTCTCACGATATTTGTAGCTGGTATAAGAAAACTGAAATGAATGAGTTAATAAATGTTCACACTGAACCTGAGATTTATAACAACGAAGGTATCCTTATAATCGCCACAGCGAGTTTGGTAGACGCTGGCACCTACGTTTGCGTCGCTTCAAACAGTCTTGGAAGTGAAAGAACGGAGACATTACTGACTATAAACGGTAAGACAAATAACACTAAAACGAAATTTTGACTTTAGTTGTATTATAATGTAAGATTTATGTAAATCGATTTAAAAGTTAACTGCGTAAATAAGAATGAAGTTAATCAAAGCTCCATAATTCGAATTGGTTTGATCTATGATATAAAATAATTATTTGAGAATGAATGAAAAAATTTCAAATGTAATAAACTAAGAGAAAATAATTATTTAATCCTAAATTTGACAATATTAAAATTATTACGATATATTTTCTGGATTTTGAGCTGAGAATTTTTACAATAAAGTGCTAACGTCCTTTTCGTGTCTGTCTTTGAAGTGCCGTTGTCGGTTCACATAGAACCGTCGACGCACCTCCTGGACCAGGGGGAGTCAGCCAGCTTCCGATGCATTTTTTCCGGTCATCCAATCACGAACGTGTCGTGGAGGAGGAACGGCCACATCTTCCACGAGGGATTATCGAGCGACGGAAGAACGGTGAAGGTGAACCGCGTTTCGAGACAAACGACCGGCATGTATCAGTGTTTCGTCAGCAACGGAATGGATTCGGCCCAGTCGACGGCTGAGCTTCGTCTCAAAGGTACTTCGCCTCCAATAAAATCTTCCCCCTTCTAAGGAAAGAAATTACGGAATTCATTTCAAATTATATTTTTTGTAATATAGAATTTAAAATGCTAATAACAATTACGTAGTAAAAATTATCACAGTTGAATTATTTTTTAAGATTTGTGCGAATTCCTAGCTTATAGATTATTAATTGCATTTAACTAATAATTATTAATTCCCATAACGTATTGCATCTTTTATTTGAAATTTAAAACAAACGCTTTTTATTTAAATACTTTTTGTATCAGTTTCCACGAAGTTCTTGGACAATTTCAAATCTGTATAAATAAAAGGCAATATTCATAAGCGTGTGCCCTATAGACTCAAAAACTACTCGACCAATTTAGCTGAACACTCCAGTTTATTCCCATTAGTACCAGGAGTACTTAAAGAGTGGTTTGAATAAAATCCAATAGGTAGCGCTGTTGTTTTTAGTGTTAATTGAAGATTGGATTTTTTCACATTTCGACTGCTGTTGCATATCGAAACATTTAAGTGAATTTAATACAAATTCATACAATTTTGACTTCATTATATAAATATACTAAAATTTAGCAATAGCAAAGTATTCCCATATCCGTTAGTATAAAGGGTGGATACAAAAATGAGCTCCCCCCTTTTTATTTTCGTAACCGAAGTAGATATTTCAATTTTGATGAATCCAATGAATAGGAAGTTGTGGCTGACCAATCCCATGGTGCACTTTTCATCATCCCAAATATGCAAATTAGGACACATTCAAATCCTAGCTTAAAAACCGTAACAGATACACGAAAAATTCCACTTGAAGACTTGTTCTGCATGGAATTCCTAACAAAAAAAATTTCCAATTCCGATGAGTTGAATTCGCATGTTGAATTTATTAGTCACCTCCCTATGCACTTCACTGCCGGATCTGGTACAACGTATTGAAGAAGCATGCCCGAAGAGTGACACCAAGCATGCTCGCTAATGTAACGGCATCAGTTAAGTTCCTTGCCCAATTGTGTTATAGTGTCAATGGTCGTCACGTTGAGCACATTTATGTTAACTTTAGAGTAAAATTATTTATGCACTGTGGCTGTTGGTAAATTGTGATTGTTGGTGATCTGTCATCGAATTTTGGAAACAATTTTTGTTTTGTTCGGAATTCCATGCAAAACAAGTCTTCACTTGGAATTTTTCGTGTATCTGTTACGGTTTTTAAAATAGGATTTGAATGTGTCTTAATTTGCATATTTGGGATGATGAAAAGTGCACCATGGGATAGGTCACCCACAACTTCCTATTTATTGGATTCTTCAAGTTGACATATCTGCTTCGGCTACGAAAATAAAAGGGGGGGTTTTGTATAAAATAAAATAAAATAAAATATCTGCTTATTTTTGTATCCACTTGTATAATAAAATTAGTGTTGAAGTTGATTCATTTGAAATGTTTCCATAATATCAAATACTAATAGTAATCTAACGTGGGTTTTTTCCGAATCGTAAATAAATTTCTAAACAATCGTCAATTCCTGTCCTTCTTAAGATAGACATTCTTGAACAATTTTCATTTTAAATTTTTTTAAAATTTTTTTCTTGGTCTCTAAAATAAAAAGCCTAAAATTAATGTAAACTTAATTAGTAACCAATCATATTGGGGAAATTATTTTGTTACCATCTCATTTGAAATTGTCTAGTGACTTCGTCAAATGAGTTTTGAAATGCCACTAATTCTAAAATAAGTTTAATTTGTTGTTCTTAAATTTTAATTGGGTTTTGATTTACTTATTTTTTGGTGATTACAGGATTATTGCTTGAAAATTGGATTTTTTTTCGACTCATATTTTCGACCATTATAGAGAACGCGTTTATTTCTTGGAAATATTGGTTTCAGATATAAAAGTTACCTAAAAATGCTGCTAATATTCTTTGGTTGTTTGTTTTTTTTTTAATATTTTTAACACAAGTAAACGGTTTTATTTTTCACCCAACTTAAAATTTTATTCTCTTAAATTCAGAAATTTTAGATTTTTAAATATCCACCGTTGCCTTCCTGAATGACGTATCTGATATACACAGTCGAACAATCTTATTATGACCACCAGCTAATAATCAGAAAAACCGTAATAATGCACGGAGAGGGATTTCAGTGTACTCAGACAAATGCCAACAAAAATACCCCAAACCATAAAATTTCCCCACCAGTTTCCGTTCATCTAAAACCGATTGCAGGGATGATTCTTTTCGGAGCTTTCTTACCGAAAACGACAATGTCCTTCCAATCGATGGAGCAGAATACGGACTCATCCAAGAAGGTAATCCTATGCCAATCACGAGAAATCCAATTCCTATACTGGAATGCAAATTGTGGCCATTTCTGCCGATGTACCTTTGTCGCATGGGTGCAGTGTCCATCCTTCTGTTATATGCAACAGGGTTCGCCAGTTGCAGCCCTTGTTCATTTGGTTGCTCACCTATTGTTCATCGGTCGGCTTGCACACATCTTCGCAGTCGGCGTTCACCTTTCACGTCAATATTATGTGGTGCTCCGCAGTTTCCATGCAGTTTATTCGCAATGGTGCGTTTGTCCAATCACGATATACTTTAATCACAACACTTGTTCACAATGATCAAAATTGTGCAGTTTCGAAAATGCTACCATACGTTGTCCCAGACGCAATGATCAACCGTTTTGCAGGTTTGATCAATCGTTCGTTTTACCCATGAGATCAATGACTAATGTGCATGCAGATTATACAGGGTGGTTCAGAAAGGTAGGTCAAAAATGAAATACCATGTACAGTTTGTAACGGGGAACAAAATGTTTCCTATAAACATGGGTCCGGAAATGCATCCTTACAGAAATAATGCGACTTGTACGAGATAGGAATGACATTACAGTAGGTGTTCAAAATGCCGACCCTGAGCCTCGATGCAGGTGTTTAGTCTGCGGACGAGATTCTCGCGAACTCTAGTGAAGATGTCCGGAGAATTACTGACTTCTCCACACGCTGTTGGTAAATCCTTTCCGCTTCAATAGCATTACCCTGTGCCTCGCCGTAGACGAGATGCATGTCTGCCAGCTCCGCATTTAGTCAAGCGATCCATTGTACGACAATGGAGTTACATGTTTCGTTTCCTCTCTTTTAAAGGAGAGAACACGAACAATTTACATTTTAGATCCTAATTTACATGGACCCTACCGTTGCCGTCCGGGTAACGTACATCCATTCCTACCTCGTACAAGTTGCATTATCTCTGTAAGGATGCATTTCCGGACCCATGTTTATAGGAAAATATTGTTCCCCGCTACAAACTGTACATGGTATTTCATTCTTGACCTAACTTTCTGAATCTCCCTGTATACACCATGCGATCTCGCGCCGTTTTTTCAATAGCTATTCGTCCTGACGCCAAAGTAAAAGGTGGTCATAATAATGTGTCTCCCTGTGTAACTTGAACAAAAGGGTGTGTATTACAATCTATCGGGGTATATTTACGTCATATATTAGGTTTTTTTTGGTAAGGGATATATTGTGACTATATAGCACATAAATTAGTAATATTAAAAAAATTGAGGCTTTACAATACAACATCGTGCAACTTGAATTTGACAAGATTAACTTCGCTTTTATTCCCGCCTTTCTCAATTGTGCATAAGAAAAGATTTACATCGGTTTACTTTTTACAATATATGATCTCAGAGTCAGATACTACGGAGGTTGAGTCAAAAATAGTGGCCGATCACCGCGCAAACGTTTAAATGGACACCAGATAGGAACCACTTATTGACAATCTTCAAAGTAGAGTCCATCATGCTCGATGGTCTTCATCCAACGATCAGCCAGTTGGCGGGTGCCCTCGCGAAACCACTCCTCCGGTTTCTGGGCGAAAAAGTCACGCACGGCGTCTTCAACCTCACTGACATTGGCGAAGCGCCGTCCACGCAGGAAGTGCGCCATGGACCGGAAGAGATGGTAGTCGGAAGGTGCCAGGTCGGGGCTGCATGCTGGATGTGGCAGAACCTCGATTTTTTCCAGCAGTTGACGACACACCTTCACCCGTTGTTGTGCTTAGGCGGGCGTCAGCTCGTGGGGCACAACTCGGGAGCTCCTGTTGACCTTTCCCATGGCGTGTAGATGTCGAACCACACACGATTGTGATGTCCCGATGTCTGCCGCTAGTCCACGGGTGGTGCTGCCAGGGTTGGCTTCCACTTGTTGCCGTAGGGCTGCATCATCCGCTTCTTTGGGTCTTCCGCTCCTTGGCGCATCTTCCAGGCCCATGTCTCCAGACGAAAAGCGGGAGAACCACCGTCGTTCTGTCCGTTCATTGGTCACACCCTGACCTTCCACCCTGCAAATTTCGGCGGCTACTGCTCGCGCACTGATCCCCTCTTTCTAATAGTGACGAAGGAGCCCGCGTATCACCAATTTTTCTGCCATACTTTTACACTGACTGACGCAGGTGGCACAATGTCTATGGCATTCGAATTCGTACTGACGTTTCTTCCCACTCTTTTCTCTTAATAAACTGCGATATACCCTTGTGGTAAATGGTCTTCGCCCAAAATTCGTCAGACTCTAACCTCCCCCCTCCCGAGTCGGCCACTACTTTTGACTCAACCTCTATACAACATTACTGAGAAAGTTATGTTCTATCGTTTTTTCCCATTTTTGCTAAAAAAGAAAAAGATGATAGAAAAATATTTGAAATTGTGCTTGTTGCAAATTTGAAATATCTTGCATTTGTATGCGTAAACGCGCGGTATTCTCACAGGGCGTGCAGCTTTTAGTAATCTCTTAAATTGTCATCTCCGAAAGACTTGCGTTACAAACAACGATTGCAAATCATGTTTGCAGAGAACAAAAGTTTATGGAATTTGTGAAATCGATATGATTTGGTCTTTAAAGCTCCAGGAAATGGAGAGACATAGGCAAGGACATCATGCATATACCTGTTATATTCTCGCGTTAAGACGTACAAGTTGATTGAGAAAAATAGTAATGTTTAAAAGAAATTTTCTTTTATATTCTGAATAATTTTTATATAAAAACTATTTCCGAGTAAAGAAAACTCTGGGACATTATTTTCTGGGTAACCGCCGTATGTTTTATAAATACTTTCTTTTATAACTTGAAAACAGATGGTAATAGAAAGGAAAATAAAATCCGCGACCTATAATCGCACAAGAAACTATGCATTTCCATCTCATTGCTCAATCAGGAGCTACCGCGGACACGTATACTAGCATCTCTTACGTGCCCAAACAGATTAATGTACCGAATAACTTTCCCGGTTCTTAATAATACCCAACAATTAGTTATTGATAATGGAAACAAAACAAGAAGAAAAAATACTATTTAAATATTCCAATTGGTCTTATTTTCAACAGATAGTGCCCCAGAAGTCCTTGAAGGTTTCAAGGAAGTGTATCTTCATCGTGGGAACAGTATCTCTCTCATCTGCATAATTAATGGCATTCCGTTGCCCCTTGTACGATGGATGGTAGACGGCTATAATGTGACTATATCCGAGCGCGTTCGCTTTTCCCAATCGATGGACTCGCACGGAAACGTGGTAGCTTGGCTTAACTTCACACAAGTGTTTGTAGAAGATGGTGGACTTTACACCTGCTTAGCAGAGAATCCTGGCGGGAGGACTACACACGAAGCAAAAATAATGGTATACGGTAAATATTTATTACATCTTAATGATTTTTAATTTAATCTTTTTTTACTATATCGTAATTAATTAAAAATTAAGCAAAACATATGAAAGATTAAACTCACACATGCAGAGCAAGTAATAAGGCTGTTGCAATTGTAAAATTGAAAAGAACTTACTCCATTCAACTTTACAATTCTGATTCTACCTGAATTGTAAACTTATTGGACTTGTCGCTATTGTTTCTAAATAAAAGAATACTGTTGGATCTTTGGACCATCTTTTGCAGACTTTTGCAGTGTTTTCTAATTATTAATGAATACCGGTAGTTTGTTCTGGGTCAACAGTTTTTTCCTTTTATTTTAATTCATTTTAGTATATTATAATTTTTACATTTTTGTACTGTATCATCCGATTACTTTTTCGGAACCTTGTGGTCATTTTGACCCATTATAAAAGGACAATATGATACTAGAAAAACAACAGGGTTAATATTATTAAATGATGATTTATTGTTAAAATTTACATCCTGTAGGGTAGCATTTTTCTGGATATTTAAGCAACTTAAAAGTAAAGATATGAGGCGTATCCAAATGAAACTCGTTCGAGTCAAGTAGGGGTTGTAAGAAGAAGGCAGAGAACAGGAAACTTAAGCATATATGATGTACGTTCAGAAAGTAAGTTCCGTTTGTTAGTACAATAAAAAAGCAAGTACACAATCAGAAAAAAAATTATTACAAAAAAATCTCTATACCTTGAACTAACAGAGTGATCCAACAGTCAGTTCATCCAAAGATATATATGAAACCATTAAACATACCGACGTCAAATTTGGATGGATATTCTTTAATCAATGAAACACTGATTGATCTTACAGTAAATGTTCAAAGTGGCCCCCATTCGCCTACTTGAAAAACGAACGCGACGGCACATATTCTTGGAAACGCGTTGCAGCATGTCCTCCGGAATGGCGCGGATTTCCGAGCAAATGTTTGGTTTCATTTCGTCTAAAGTGTGTGGATGGTTGGCATACACCCGACCTTTTAAAATAGCCTCACAGGAAATAATCGGGAAAGGCAGATCCGGTGAATGAGGTGGCCAAATTTCCTTCGAAATTACTCTATCCTCAAAAACAGATTGCACTCGTGCCATTGAGATTCGGACTGTGTGAGCTGTAGCTCCGTCCTGTTGATAACTTTATGTGCATTCATTATCACCAAACTGCTCTACAAATTGTTCGAAAGTGTTGCAGTAACGTTTCGCATTAACAGTGGTGCAACGCGTTACCAAGAATATGTGCCGTTGTCACGTTTTTTTTAGTGTGTGCAATGTTAATAGAACTAATACATGCAGAAGTAAAAACAGGAACAAAATACTTAATGAAGTAAATCCAAAAGTTAAATTATAATTAATTTCTTTAACGTCATAAACTCGTATTGCTACTCATAAAGTATATCAACTTGCATTTACAGTCTGAGTAAATTAATAAAACAAATGAAAAGCGTTAAAAAGTATTAATGGAGGGAGATCGGAGAATTCTCTCAAACATATGACGTCAAATTGAGGTGGAACGGACAGAGACAATTTTAGAGGATCACCCGGACCTGAAATAAACAAGATCATCGCCTCTCTTTAGCATTCGACCCACATATACCATTCCATATATGTAATTCAATTTGAATCCATGGCCGTCGTAATTGCGATGAACTCCGTCATTCTCTCCAAAGTAACAAAACACACTATAAGCAATTAGAAATACAAGTAATAATTTCTAAGCAAATGGTGATATTATAAAAGTAAGGGAATACAATAAGCAATTAACTTCCCCACTGATTTTTATAAATATTAAATTATTAACATAGAGGTCTCACACCCAATGCCTTTACTATCTTCCGTGCCGTGCCAGTAAGCTTCAACGAGATAAAATCAAATATTCCGAAAACGAAGGAATATTTTCGTAATTTGAAGCTACGGAATTAAAAAGGAATCCACATGATTAATCCCCAATTCAAGAGTTCCACTAATTAACATTGTCCGTATTGTCCAGCATAATTTCCAGGAAAAAAATTACCAAAGATGAGTAACGGGATAAATTACCAAAGATAATTACATAAAGATAAATATTACCAAATGAAATACCACTCTTCTTTCTATGGTTTCGTCATCGGGAAGGGTCCATTTCAGAAGAAGCAGGTTTCTCCCTTTCGTAGCTTGCAATATTCATTCAAAAAACCAAAAAGGAACAAAATATTCATGGTTCAATTAAAAGGCATTATCATCTTAAACTTCTAACAAACTTGTAGTTAAAGAAGCACCATCGCGATGCATCGGGGCATAAGCAAACAAGCCTATCCTTACCACATTTAAAGGCATCATCGTAATTCATGACGATCATTAATTGCTTTGAAAATCCACAATCCTCTCAATTAAAACTTAAGTCCAAAGAATGTGAATAGAAAGCGATTTGAATTTAAAAGCTTGCTTACGTTTTCTCGCCCCGCGCTATCATCGAAACTTTCGATTCGAAAGCCTCTTGCTGTGATCTCGTCACAAGGAGAATCACTTTTCTCCTTGGCTGGCGGACATTTCGCAGCTGTTCACATCATATTACCTGGAAAATCACTAGCCAGGGGCGAGTTTTTGGACATGAGATCGCGGTTTAGTAAGCATCGCTCATACGTCAAAATTGCGTAATGTCAAAGCCTTCCAATGGTAATTGCTTTGATTTTACGCAATTTTGATGTATGAGCGATGCTTACTAAACCGTGATCTCATGTCCAAAAACTCGACCCTGGATCCCAGTAAAGCGGCCTCTTTTATTACATCCGAGGCCTACCTTGCTCATTTGTTTGCGAAGCTTCGTAAATCCATTAAGAGATTTTACCTTGAATTTTCCCGCCTCAGAGCTCCCATGAGCCTCTGCGACGGAAACACTTTCACTTTCGGATCATGATAGCCATCACATTGGTTTGTGCAAGCAGGAGAATGGGGACCACTTTGAACATTTACTGTAGGCTCAATCAGTTCGCATTGATTAAAGAACATCCACAGAAAATTTGATGTCGGTATGTTTAAAAGTTTGCAAAAAGAGATGAAAGTCGCTAGGTAAAAGCGGGCGGAAATTCAACAACGATGGCGGGATAAAAGAAGTTGACACTCCACAGGCGGCAACCTTTTTTGAAATTATTGTGGATGTGCAGTTTTCATTCTCCACGAAAATCCACGCCCTCATGTCGCAAAAGCTGTTGTGGTTGCATTAGCCAAGAAGAACTGGGAGGTTTATCGAACATTCTCCTTGCAGCTTGAATTATTGCTGAATTGTGATTAGCCCTCTCAGTCTCTTCATTTCTGCTAAAGCTCGTTCATCGTGATGTTTGTCTAATACCTTATTTGGATAAAGCAATGCCCTCAAGTGTTTTTACTCTGCTCAGTGCCACATATGACTGCCCTTTGGCGAAGACTTTTTCCTTCCGAGGTCGATCACAGCTTTAGCAAGGGTCGTTTCTTGTAATTTGAGAACCGTGACGGCCCAGCACAAAATTAACGGCAACATCCTGCGCTCAATATCGCCATAACCTTTCATACTTGAAAGGTTGCAATCACTGGAGGTATAGCAACGCAATCATCGCTGTCTTTCAGTCTGCTTCCTATGCTTTCATCATCGAATTTTACTAAAATGCAATCCGGTAATTCTCCTTCCTCTAGTTAATCTCTGCGTACTGATGGCCATTTAATTTTTTATACGATACCCATAGCACCATTGACGAGGCCCTCAGATGCTGATATGTTACATCTCAACATGACAAGGGATTCTTTAGCTAATTTTACCTCAGACAAAAGGCCACCACAATCGTGCACATCTTTTGGGACAACATTATCTGGAGCTTTCGTTCCATAGGTTGCAACTTTACGAGACTCATGTATGACACGGATTGTATAGACGCGATTGTGTTTTGAATTCATAGCTGTCATCTTATTATTGTACACGTCAACCTGTTTGACGGTCGGGAATATTCGAATCATAACACCATCCTTGAACTCTTCATCTAAAGCCACTCTTCGCTTCTGACAGAGCAGTTCCATTTGACCTGTTGTCAAATCGCCGACGCGTAGATTGTTTAATAGGTCAACGAACTCGATGACATTTCGTTGTCTCATGTTGATGGTTAATTCATAGAATGAAAATGCGTGCCATAAATTAACTTCTGCAGCATTTCAAGGTGGCTGTGCAAAACACCCATGCCCTTTTAGAGGACAATATTTACGCCACCGAACAACTTAGCGTTGTTTTTGAATTCTTGTAGTCTCAGATGAATCATTCGTAAGTTCTCGTAAGAAACCATAGAAACTCCGTCAATCACTAATCAACTTATGTTACGCCATTTACGTATTTCCTGTTCTAGCTTTTGACCAGTTAAGCGTATACAGGGTGTATCATAATTGGTGTCCCGTCTTTAGGTCCAAATAGATGGGAATAGATTGGGGGAAAATGGATATTGATTATTTGGTTTTAAAGTCCCCTAATTCAGAATAAAAAATTTCGCGTCCCTGGGGGGTGAAGGGGTAAATTTTGAAAATTTTAATTGTGTAGGGGTAGGGATTAGACCCCATGTGTTATTTAGAAAGTTGTAGAGCATCATGTAAAATGTGAGTTTAGCAAAAAACCCTGTGAAAAAATCTCATCCCCTGCCCTTTATCGAGTGGGTAAAGTGAAAGGTATGGCTAGCTAATGTAGACGAAAACTGAAAAACATTTCCCATTTCCCATGTACAGTTTTCAAATTTCATAATGTTTTTCCTAGGGGGAAAAGCCCGGTCGAGTTTATTAGCTTTTCAAAGTAACGACTCATTCATTCTCATTAATTTTCCAAATGTAGGCCCTACTGTTTTCTAATAAGTATGGTTTTTGTCCACATCGGCTTGCTATATCTTTCACTTTACACACTCGATAAAGGGGGCAAGGCATGAGATTTTTTCACCGGGTTTTTTGCTAAACCCACATTTTACATGATGCTCTACAACTTTCTAAATAACACATGGCGTCTAACCCCTACCCCTACAAAATTAAAATTTTCAAAATTTACCCCTTCACCCCCAGGGACATCAAAACCAAATAATCAAAACCAAATAACCAAAAAAATCAAAATTTATGACCTAATTATTCGGAATTAGTGGACATCAAAACCAAATAATCAATATTCATCCCCCCCCCCCCCCACCTGTTCCCCTTGAGCCGTTATTTGGACCTAAAGACGGGACACCAATTATGAAACACCCTGTATATGAAGAGTAGACTCAAAATTGGTTCAAGTAAGGTAAGTAAGTAAGTAATAGCAAACAAAAATTAGTAGATAATATAAGAATTTGTAGATTTTAGCCACAAAAAATTAAAAAATAAAAACTTTTTAACAAAAAAAATTAAACCGACGACAAAAGAAACTGAAAAGCGAAAAATAAAATAAATTTTTTTAGTATTAATAATGATTAATAAGTAAATTTCTAAACTAATGTAAGTACCTAACTAATTTTGAGTCGGCACTAAACTAACAATCTATAAGCGTGTGCTCGTTCGGGTTGCTCTCTCGCTGATATTAACTTCCAGAACGCTCCGCAACTTCCGTGTATCCCGCTGCTATCGCTTTGTGCAGTGATTATTAATTTGCTTGATGGTTAGTTTGGCGCCGTCTCAAAATTAGTTAAATACTAACATTAGTTTAGAAATTGACTTATTAATCATTATTAATAATACAAAAAGATTTATTTTATTTTTCGCTTTTCAGTTTCTTTTTTCGTCGGTTTAATTTTTATTGTTAAAAAGTTTTTATTTCGTGAGTGAATTTCTCGTCTCCCTAAAAAACGGGATGCGTGCCTAAACGCCATGGCTGAACTTCTTTTTAGAGACGTGTGTACTATACTGTTCATTAAATATTACTCTTTCTATTTGCTTGTTTCCTAATCCCTGCTTACAACACCAACATCGAACGTGCCTCATATTAAACTTAGTATTTGATATTCTTTAAACACTATTCAAATATCACCTAAAGCATTAAACTCCTTTTGTGAGAGACGAATTATTTTAATCTTCTGTATGTAACAGAAGCTGACAAAGGGGGGGGGGACTCTTTTCAATAGTCATGAGAGGTGCCATATTGCGTTGAATGCCCAATCCATCAATCCCCAAAGGTCTGGTCCAAACACTCATGCTAGCTAATGTGTATACGAGGTGCATCCGCCAATTCACCGTTCATATAACGATGCATTTAACCGTGCGACATTGCAAACCTTAATCAGAAAGGCCCATCTGCCGAAGCGCTGGCGTTTCATTGCCACCAATCCATTTACAGTGATGATTTCCTATGTGAATATGGTTCAGCGAGTGTTCTCTATCTCTCCTCAAAGTTTGTACGTGGAGACAACCTAGGCTCAATTCCAAAAATACTAATAATTTAAAAGTGAGATCTTAACATGTGATCATTGTCGTAATTGAATTTGATTTCTCAAAGATGGGTTACCGAAAATGAAAAATTTAGGACATCCTAGTTGAAATTACATTATAAACTTTAATTATTCTAATTGTCGCAAATAAAATTGTTTCAGCATTTGATTACAATTTTGATTCCATAGGTTATTTAGTGTACGGTTTAAATCAGATAAGATAATCATGAAATGTTTTTCACCCTTAAGAAATAATTCCTAGTCAAAAAATTTGTTTATAAAAATGTTTTATTTATTTTCACTTGAATTTTTATGATGTCGTTTATTGCACGACATAAAATTATGCTCCGTATTCTTGAGTCAAAATTACATATATTCTCAATGTAGAAGAAGGTTTTAATGAATAGAGCTTTGCCAGCCAAAATTGGAAAAGTTCGCAAGCTAACTCTAAATCCTCTGCAAATATATATGCAAATGAAAACCCACGAATGAAAAAAAAAAGACAAAATGCTTGCAAATTGCTTTCCACAAGAGAGTTGCTTTTGGAATGATTGTGAAATGAGAGAGGTTTTTCCCTTTTCCTTACAATACATTGAACAGCCATAGCCATTGAATTGAGGAGAATGATGGTTGCAATTTCTTCTTTCATATTGGACTAAAGCCAGCTTTCTGCTTAAAATTTGTTTGGCGATGGAGATTTTTGTTTAGATCATTCCTTCCAATCGAGCATTTCTTCTTAATGACTGGAAGTAATTCACCATTAGGCTCAAATTTAATGCATAACTTAATTTTTGCAAAGAGAGCAATGAGCAAAGGCAATTCATTTCCGTTAGCATTGGAATTATTGAGATTCCAATTTGGACTCTGTTGTAAATTCTTGTTACAAGACTAGAGTAGAAAATTAAAATACTAATCATTAAATACTATTATATAGAAAGCAAAACTATTTCAATAATAATGACAATGAGAATTTAAGCTAGAATATTATTGATTATAATTTGTATTAAAATTTTTAGCCTTTACAATAAATTAAAGTAATAAAAAATAAATTAAAAAATGGTTCTTATTTTGCTCTTAAGGAAATCCCTATATAAGGAAAATGCCCAAAATAAGTGCTCTTGTTGGAGATGATTTGATATTAAGATGCCCTGTTTCTGGATACCCTATTGAAATGATCCGTTGGGAGAAAGGCAAGACATATTTTCATAAAGGTATGTATAGAGATACAGTGTACAGCCTTTTCCTGTTTAAAAAAATTCTTTTATTAAAATTTAAGATGGGATGCGATTACCATCCAATCATCGGCAAAAGCTTTTTCCTAATGGAACGTTGACTGTGAGGAGTTTACAACCAGATACGGATGCTGGAAAATACACCTGCATTGCCAGAAACAAACAAGGCTACAAGACTCAACGCGATACCGAAGTCAAAGTACAAGGTAAATAAGCATATTCTAAAAATTATACGAGAGTAAGTCAGTGAACAAGTCGTAAAATTGCAGAGAAATTAAAAGTCCTCAGAGTAGCTTATGTCTTTTTTTCAACGTAATCAAACATTAACACATTGCTTTACAAATCCTTGAAAGATAGCAGCAAAGATGGCTTGTAGACGCTGTCTCACTTACAATTAACCTCTTGGGCTGCGGCTGATGTTGTAGGTGGTTCCATGAGAAGAATGTGACACGTCGATCATTTGACGTCGGCTGCAGGGACTCCTCGTGGCATCTACCGGCAAAACATGCGCACTGAATTTAAAATGAGGAGATGGGGGAACGGAGTTGTCCTGACATTTTTTGATGGGGTTTCGTACTGTTTTGAGAGAAAGCGTTTACTGGAATAGAAAGATTTGGATAGGAAACAAAAAAAAAAGTAATATCGGAAATCGAGTTTTGTTCGCCAGCTAATCAAATATAATTCGGTATTACACCGTTTGCGACTTATTTATTGACTTGCCCTCGTAATTTGTTCTTTAACCGAACAAATAGGACATAAAAATAAGCGGTAAATATTAATCTTGGTGTTATTGAAATAACCTTAATACAACAAAAACGAATGATACCAAAAAACTGTGGAGAAAATAGTAATAAAACAAAGAAAAATCGCGAGTGTTCTCTCTTAGACTTTCTCGTGTACTCCCACCTAACGTAACTTATAACGTGTGCGTAAGATAAACGTACCAGTAACTGACAATGTTCCAATAATTGACACTATACTGATTTAAGGGCTCTAAGTAACTTAAGGTGCTGGGGATGCCACCTGATATTAAGCAATGTATTAGACTTCCCGGAACAGCATAAAAGCAGAAACTTTGCTCCATATCATGGCCGCAATCATGTGTTGATTATTCAATTCCTTAATGAGCCGAAAAACCTTCTGAAGAATCATTTGGCTAGTGTTTGATCATTTGAATTTTTTTCTAGAATATTATGAAATACTAATTTTACGTGGACCGTTTTTTGCGATCAATGAACAATACTTCTAGTAGTAACAGAATTTCAAATGACCAATATGGTAACTGTTTTAACCCACGGTCAATTACTAGAACTCGGATATGTAGTGTCAACATTAATTATTGATAATTTCTGTGGTTAAAAAACAAACAAAAGTATATTAAATGTGATGTAGAACGTAGGGTTAAAATAAAGGAAACATGATAATTTTAATTCTAAGTTATTAATTTCCAGTAATTGACTGTCACTTTCTAGGTCACCCATTTTGACACAAGTCTTTTAGGCCCTATTCACCGTTTGTTTTTGTTAGTCCTGAATCTTTTCACAGAGGCGATCAAATAAATAGTCCAGGAAAAAGTCCAGGAATTATCTTTCAAGAAGAGAACTATGATTCTGTTTACTATGATAGGAAATACAGTGGATGAATTTTGCAAGTAGGAGAACAATCGTCAAAAATCAAGATTTTCCATAAACAATTTGTTGGGCAGTATGTTTGGCCAAGTTCTGATGGAATTGCACAAGTGGATAACACCTTCATTTTCTGTAGTCCTTGCACTCTATATGGAGTGGAGCGATATAATTTATCATTTCAATAAAAATGGATAAATGAACTATATGAGCAACTCAAGTTAGTAAAGCACAGTTTTAGCTAATGTTAAATACTTTACACATTTGTTAAAAAAATGCTTGATTTTATCAGGTCAATAGTAGCTACTTCTAAAATGCTGTCAATTTTTTTCTTGTAAAAATGTATAATAAAAATGTGCAATAAAAATGTTGTCAATTATTGGTGAAACTGCTTGTCAACTTCTGGTGAATCATGCATTAGTTAGGTAAAAATTTAAAAACATACTAATTTTTAAAGATATAATAACTGTTTAGAGATTGGCACATTCTGCATTTACAATTGAATTGTATGGCAAGAAAACTTTCAAAATGTAATTTGATTTAAGTAGACAATATCGTTTCACTGTAATGTCTTAAGCTATCAATTATTGGTACATCTGGTATCAGGTCAGTTCGTCGAGGGTCAATTCGTCGAGCGTCAATTCGTCGTAGTCAATTCGTCGAACGTCTTTTCGTCGACTGTGTCAGTTGGTCGGGTGGTTAGTTCGTCGGACGTCAATTAGTCGAACGTCAATTCGTCGAGGTGTCAGTTGGTCGGGTGGTCAATTTGTCGGAGACAAATTCGTCGGATGTTTCAGTTGGTCGAGATAATAAATAAATGATCGGAAAAAACTTTAATAAAATTTATTAAGGAAAATTTTTTTGTTATTAATTTAATTTCTTGAAAGGCAAACAATAAATCCTTTTGTAAACAAGGTGATAGAGAGACTAAAATGAATTCAAATGGTCAGGACAATTGGACCAAACTGCTTATACCGCTTCAGTATCCTTCATTTTCAGAATGAAATTAATAACTGTATAAAATTAATTATCGGACAAATTGAGCGCATATAGGAAATTTAATTTTTATTAAGTAAAAATTAAATAATAATATAAATATTAAGCTCCATGAGCTTTTATATCCTATGGCCGATTTCCCAAATTTAACACAAAATTTCACGTTGAGGGGAATGGTTCTCAAGCTCCCATCAAAGAACCAGTGAATTTGGAACTGTACTGTGGACAATTGGACAGTTTGAATGAATCTATCTTCTAGAAATGCCCAGAGCTTATTAATTGTAAGGGAGTTGTGTTCCATCATATATATTACTTTTATATATAAAGCTCTTAATAACCTTTTATTAATATCTCTTTCTCACTTTCATTTTTTCCTCAGTTTCAACCCCTCCTTATGATACCCGTTTTTCATGTCTCCTTAGCTTCGCCTCTGATTAGACGCAATTATAAGATAATCTTCGATATTTATAATGATCATTTAATAAAAATATTTTTTTCTGGTTCTTTGGATTGGAGGAAATT
The DNA here is from genome assembly GCA_023313115.1 of Rhysida immarginata. NCBI lineage: Eukaryota > Metazoa > Arthropoda > Chilopoda > Scolopendromorpha > Scolopendridae > Rhysida > Rhysida immarginata. Next base: position 95,856 of record JAHWFO010019794.1, on the reverse strand, counting down.
AAACTAATTACATAGATATTTGTTAATAGTGGTGTTAACAAAATAGTAAACGAATGGAATAACATCTTCAAGTGGATAGGTATAGTTTACAAAGAAATTGGGGTCGTTATGAATATGTGCATATGCTAGTCTGCGAATATGTGGATATCAAGTTGGAACAAAGAGCCCAACACGAAATTTTGTGTTAAACTTGGTATACCAGCCACAGGATATTAAATGTTTTGGCAAGCTCATGAAGCTTAATATTTATGCTATCATTTAATTTTTACTTAATAAAAATTAAATTTCCTGTATATACTAAATTTGTCGATAATTAATTTTATACAGTTGTTAATTTCATTCTGCAAATGAAGGATACTGAAGCGGTATAAGCAGTTTGGGGCAAATATCCTGACCATTTGTCAACAAGATCACGTTTATTGTAGCTAGAATTCATTTTAGCCTGTGTATCACATTGTTTATAAAAGCTGTATTTAAATACTGATTTTTAACAGTAAAGGCATTTATTGTTACCTTTCTAGTAATGAAATTAATAACAAAAATTTTTTCGTTAATAAATTTTATTAAAGTTTTTTCCCGACCATTTATTTATTATCTCGACCAACTGCAACACTCGACGAATTTGTCTCCGACAAATTGTCCGCCCGACTAACTGACACCTCGATGAATTGACGTTCGACTAATTGACGTCCAACGAACTAACCATCCGACCAACTGACACAGTCGACGAAATGACGTTCGACGAATTGACTCCGACGAATTGACGCTCGACGAATTGACACGTAACCGGTACATCTACCCTATGTGTTATGCAAGCAAATATTCAAAGAAACGCGAACAGGGCAAATTGCAAACTCGTGACCTGAAAGTGTTTTTATTGTTTATTTCCTGATGGAAACCAATTAGTAAACAACGTTTCTTTTTTCAAGATCTATCCAACTATTCGATAGATCCTATAATGTGATCCAAAGCTCTATCCACACCTAGTCGATCCATGCTTCTATTTAAAATATTTGGGCAGACTCCGGCTGCGCCCATTTCCAGCCAGGTCCTGAAAATGGGATAGTCACCATTGAATTCTTCACATAGTCTTTAGTCATGTAAATTTTTTCCCAAAAGCTCTAGGACGTGAAATTTCCGAGAAAAAACCCTGATACGGGTGCTCCGAGACACCCTGTAAATGTTCAGGCAAAGTACCCCATTTTCTTGTGCGATTGGGTTGAAATCTGATATCTAATTGTCTTTCATCATTATTTACGCCTGTATTACATTTTATTTGTTTACCTTTATTTACAGTCTTATTTATACGAAGAATATTGAGCTTGTGTATAGGTAAAGACTACTTCCGATTGACGATTTGGTCCAAAAGTTGCTATAGATCTTCAAATTTAGTGTAAGGACTAGATACCAAATTTCATCTATCTATCTAGCTCCTTGCTTTTAGAGTTATCGTGTCACATACGAACACACATTCCCAAAAGGGAATCTCGGATTTAGGGAAGTCTATTACGAGAAAGTAAAAATATAAACCATAAATCCACAAAGAAAACACACAATTTCTGTGTGAATCCGTGGTTTCTATTTTTCTTGGTGGTATTTTTAATACTAGAGTTTATTATTAAGAATAGCACGACTTGTTATTCTTGTTTCTATTGCTTATAACTATGTTACACTCTCTGGTCAATTGATGAAGAACCCCACTAATATGGTCTTGCACATGTAACTACTTGGGTTCTTCCGGTCAGTTGGAAACGACTCATAGGATCAAGCAATCCTTTTCCTGTCTTACACAGTCCAATCCACTGACCTCTATAACATGGACTGAGTATCACCCGCTCTCAGCATAGGAGCGAGTGAAGTCAGCGGCAGCCATCTTGGACAGTGAAAAGTTTCATTGAAATGTATGGCATAATATAGGAAAGCATATCAAAATCAGCTCTTTGAGATCAAAATTATATACTTTTATGCCCATATGTTTTAGAATGCAACATTACTTACAAGGGAACCCCACATAGAATTCCGATGCATTTTTTTTGCGCGCAAGCACACCGTGGAAGCGATAGCGTTGCGCGGCAGTGAAGCGTCCCGGAAGTGCGCAGAGTTCAAAAAACATGGCGGAAAGAGGATAACCGAACTTGCTAGCGGCAATCGATAAAGAATTGCAGTTAGAGCACTGTTATTAAGCATAAAACCTTAATTTTGCTGTACAATTATTCGTCTCGAAATAATTTATAAGATGAGGTAGGCATCCATGAATACTATTTTTATTTAAAATTATAAAGCACCGCGATACATACCCCCTTACCAACGCAACGTATTACTCGACGTTACACATGAAGCCAGCCCCGTGTTTGATTACCGAATTACTTAATAAAATGAAATAATAAATTAAGGAAATGGTTATTAATTACTCTAGACATTTTTTACTGGAAGGCAATTAGCTAATTGTAATAATCTATTTTAAAAACTAAGTTTGTTTAGAAATTTGAGAAGCCATTCAATTGCCATCTGCTACTGTCTATTTCATCTGAATTGGATTCGTGCTTATTGCTGTGAGTAGTGGAAGAAAGAAGTTTCGTTAAGCTCATTAATAAACCGCTTTAACAATGGAGTCCATGTATGAATATGTGTGCTCTAATTTTTTCGTTTTCGTGGTTTATTTTGAAAGAAATAAAAATCCGCACGCTCTTATTTTGCAAGCATCTATTGTAGCTTCAATTGAGTAACATATTTCAATTTGGTGGAAATCTGTGACATACATGTTCGAGGGATTCCCTTGTTAGTTAAATCTAAAATAATCAAACATTTTTCATTAGAAAATATTTCTTTCTTTTTTTTTTATCACACTTATCAAAACTTCTCATAAAAAAAAAATGATTCAATAATCATAAAAAAAACATTTTAGAAAAATATCACAGCATTTTTTACACCGTCATATATAATAATACAATCTTAATACAATGAACAGATTGATGAATTTACCAAATGATCTTCATGTTTCTTGCAAGAATTTATCTATCGTATTATAATTTTAATAAGAAATTGATTGATTTTTTATTTCTAAATTTACAAACCAATAACAATGTATTTTTTTATTGTTTGTGTTTGTATTCTTCCAGTTGGAATGCTAATAAAAATATAAAAATAAAATTTTGGCATTCATATTTAAAATTTAAGGTGAAACAATAATGATTTTTGAAAATTACCAATCTATTATACTGTTTTCTAATTGTCTGGCCTGTTATTGAAATTGTTTTCATTTTAGATAGATGGAACAAACGTATTCTCAAGTAACGCGCTGAGAGTCTTATAACGTGATTGTTTTCCAATTAATTATCCAAATAATGATCTGAGAGAGATGGAGATTTTTGGATTTGCAAATTAATGAGAACTGATAAAGAAACTGCAGAAGCAATGTTTTTGACATTAGGTAGCTGATTCTGCGTAACAATCATCATACGGCATCTAGCAACTCGCGTGTTTTTTTCACTGGTCAAGATGGCGCTCGCTGGCTTCAAGTTGAGAGGCGTGATGCTCAGTCCATGTTATAGAGGTCAGTGGTCCAATCTGGAAGATCACACGCCCGCCGAGGTCATTTTTTTTCCTGTTCTTCCAATAAGAGACGAGCGCAATTCAGCCATGCACGTCTAGACGGTTTGTGCGTTCCGAAATACCTTCCATCGATCTAGCGATTTTAGTTGACAAATGGTGGCAAGTGGGGTGTCTTTGATGAGTTAACACATCCATCTCTCAATTCATTTTTCTAAGACCCTTAGATGCCCGTAGGTGTGCTTTTGGGTGTTGTTGTTCTTGTTGTGTTCATCACACCCAGAGACAAATGAAAGAAAGAGACTGGCAGTGCCCTATTCATTTCGCTGAGCGCTACTGTTGCCAGCGGAAGTACAGCATTCGCCATGTTACGACTTGCAAAAACCTAAGGCAGTATATGTTCTCAATGTAATTTCAGCTGTTTTTGTAGATGATTTCTGGAAGTATTAGTAAGCATAACCTGTTTTCTGATTTTAAAAAAAAAACTTTATTGCATTAACTAACGAGAACGTATACGTTTAATAACTCCAAATAACTGATTCAATGCCTAACGAATTTTTAAAAGACAAATATTTTAAAATTTTAAATTAAAAGAAAAGGAAGAAATAATTCTTAGTTCAATAAAATAATCAATTTATTAATCTACATATTGTAATAAGCAATTGTTTGCGATCGTTTCACATTGTCTTCGGTAGCTCAGTGGTTGCGTTATCGCCTCTGATGCCCGAGGACGCGGGTTCGACTCCGGCCGAGAACGACGAGGATTTTTTCAGGGAAAAGATGACGCACTTCCTTCGGAAAAGAAGTAAAGATGTTGGTCCCGTGTAGTCGTTTGCCGGCTGCACGTTAAAGAACCCTTGGAGAGCAAATTTGCCAAAACCCCTATAACCCTGTCCTGAAATGACCATAGAAGTTGAAAAGGACGTTAATACCAAACATACCAAACCAAACCGATTGATTCACATGCATTGCCTCGGCCGATCAGCTGTTTCTTGCCAATCCCAATATGGCGGCGCGAAGGCACCATTAGAGGGGAGGTCACTGCCAGTCTCTTTCTTTCATTTGTCTCTGATCACAACCATTCCGCGAAAGCTCTTGAAACAGTGAGCTATGAGTGATCTGTGTAAAGACGAAATGGTTCTGGCATCTGCTCTTTTGTCGTTCAGTATTATACCACATTCAATGTGTGCTAGGTCTTTTGCTTTCATGGGATGTGATGTTTGTTTGGTTTATTTGGTATTAACGTCCTTTTCAACTGCCATGGTCATTTCAGGACGGCGTTATAGGGGCCGCAAATTTTGCCTCGCAAAGGTTCTTTAACGTACAGCCGGCAAACGACTACACGGGACCAATGGCTTTACTTCCCTTCCGAAGGAAGTGCGTGATTTCAGGATTTCCTTCCTGAAAAAGTCCTCGTCGTCCTCGGCCGGGGTCGAATCCGCGTCCTCGGGCATCAGAGGTGATCCCGCAACCCCTGAGCCACCGAGACCGATGGGATGTGATGTGATTGAAAGTGTGGTAGAGATTCATTATGATGTCCATTGTACTCCATATAATCCGTTTGAGATATCTGAAAATGCAAACGAAGGCAAGACGTATTTGCGCGTTGGTGGGAGAATATTCTTATAAATTGAGCTTTCCCACAAAGATCGCATGATTCTAAAACAGCTTTCCCACATCTAGACCTTCTAGCGTAATCCATTTTCTCATTAAATAAATGAAAAAAATTTTTGAAATTATTTAAGGAACACTAAGTTTTTTTTTAGGATCTGAAGAATTTTTTGATTTCAAAGAAACTGAGGGAAATTTAAGATATCAAAGAAACTGAGGAAAACTTAGTTTTCTAAAATGTGCCCCTGAATTTTGTTTCTTATTTTCCATGACTTTTGTTTTCAATTTGAGAAAGAAAATATGTTTTATTATTTATATATTTACTAACTGATTTCCCCAACGCAGCAAATTTTAAGTTTAATTTGTGACGCTTGAGCCATCTTTATGCCACTCAAAAATCTTCTTATGAGGAGGCTGCTGTTTTAAGCTTATGCAACGGCGAAATTAACGTTGTCCTTGAATAATAGATTCACACTTCATAAATTATAGTGCACAAAACGACTTCTCTTGTGATGTCGCCATTTATCTATAAACAAGATGTGATACTGAATGGTAACACTGGCCAACAAAATTTAAGATTTTTCTTGTGACAAAATGAAAATGGGTGATTTTTGGTAGTATTTTTTCTGCTGATTACGAATATAATTTTTAAATTTCTCTAGCACGCACTGCTTTCTTGTTTTACAATGAAATATTTTTAAATCATTCAGTGTTTGGGGCCTGGTAATTTTCCTTGCGGCCCCAAAATATGGACAGTTTAACAATGCAGACGCTTCTCTTCACTCCCATTACTTTAACATAGAAGTCTCGATGTGCATAACTTGGAAACTTGACGTGATAGAAAAAAATCTAAAAGCAGATTCGGATTCTACCTACAAATTACTACTAAGAACACTATGCGTTGTCTTAGTCACAAAATGTGTGTTGACTAGTGTAATTCTAGCCGGAATCTCAAAAGTTTGAACTTTCCTCTATCCGGTGGCGCGTTTCTCCCTTTTTCAATTTTGTTTAAATAAATATTTGAAATCTGCTCCATCTCTTTGAATAACTTTGAATAATACTGCATTTATCGATGTTATATTTTTTTACTTCTCGGTCTCTATTTTATTTGGTTTCCCTTTGGAGCAAAAATGCGTAAATGGTTTGGCGTCTCCATTCTGGAGCAAGTGACATAGTGTTGACCATGCGAAAAGAAGAGAGTGCCTAATTTTATGCCTGAATTATTATGAAAACTCCGTTTCTTTGCATACTTGCATACGACACCAAATCCTTATTGTATATACACCAAATCCTTACTCGTATACGACACCCTTATTGTTTATACGCATTAGTAATAAAAAAAATGTGAGTATTTAACTTAAGAGTATCAACAGTAGGGAGTAAATTTTGTTTGTTTTATATGAAGAGTGACAGAATTCATGTTTAAAATTTGTTGGTGGTTCAAAGTAGACCATATTTTGCACAGGTACCCTTGTACAGAAATGGATCACACGATTCATGTGATATTAGAGTGAATTTCCAAACTATTGAGTATTCAGTTCTTGTTGAGCCATTGGCAATGCTGTTTTTTCCCACTCACCTCCACATTTTAAATTAAAATGGTTGCATACTCATGAAGAACACAGTAACATGCTTTTAAAGTTTCGTGAAACACTATGTAATGGATGAGCTGCTTAATAGGAAGACGTTCTCACATCCCTCATCATGCGCAGACAATGTTTGCCCCTGTTTAGCGTCAGCTTCGCGACAGTGACACCGACACCTTCAAAGGCAGGTCAAATGACACGGGCTGCTTTTATACTGTGGGCTTTATGAAGAGTTATCTACGAAATTCTAGTGAATTTCTAGGAAGACCTGTTGGCGCGGATTCGATTACAGCGGGACGCATTCAGTACTGGAGAGGGGCAATATTTTTGAAAGACTTTGAGAACACTATTCGTAGATGTTATGCCTGAAGTGACATTTGGAATGCCATTTTGAAAAACTCCAGTAATAAGCTTTTTTCGATACCCAATAAACCTTGTTTTTTACAGGATAGTTATAATATAAGTTACACTATTCAGACCCCTCTAGAGCCCGTTCTGCCGATAGGATTTGATGAAACTTGGAATATACGTTATATAGATCATGAGGAAGAGATTTTTGCAGTAAAATAATTACTTCAAATCTCGAGCACTAGGTGCCGTTTATCATGCAAGAAAGGGCACTAAGACAATTATTAAGTCTTTAAAACGCTTTAAAATGCCATTTTTCACCATGCTTTTATAGAAGTGTTCAGTAAGTGGTCCATAGTGCTGTTTCTATCGATAAAATTGGTAGAGACTTTACAACACAAAAGGGAGAACAGAGTTTCCGACTAGTTTCGCCATTTATTCCCGGCTTTATCAAGGATACACACAGACCGAACATTTTATTTTATAGAAGACCGAACATTACTGGTCAAATTGTTTTTTCAGAATTGCAGTAATGTTTCTGCTGAACTGCGAGAATTTCGACACTTGAAAGACTTGCGAAAAGGGCCTATGACAAGTATTGGTTTGAAAAAGATGATTACTGAATTTGAAGACACAGGGAAACGGATTTGAAATGAATGTGTAGAAGAAGTTGCTGCTGCTATAGTTGAAAAAACGTCAGGTTCCCAATATTCTTCAACAAGTTCTCAAGCAGCGTCACGGAGTTATCTTCCTTGGTCTACGGTACGAAGATTCTGTAATGCATTTTAACATGATACCCATACAAGATCCATGTGGTGCAAAAACTGCTGCCTCAGGACCGGATCAACGCACTGATTTTGCTTGCTTGTATTTGTCCAGAATTTCATGGCCTTGGAATATTTTGTGGTCCGACAAGGCGCATTTTACCCTAGATGGAGCAGTGAATACTCAGGATTGTCGCATCTGGCACTGCAAATCCTAATGTTGAGGATAAACAGCCTCTGCAGTCTAATTTCATTTCTGTACGGTGTAGTTTTACTGCTGATTTCATTCTTGGCCCCTTTTTCTTTGAGGAGAATAATCTTCAAGGTCCTAGAAGGTTGCCCGTTACTGTGAACTAGAGAACGAGAATGTTTAGAGACTAGTGTCTTCATGCAAGTATGGTGCAACCCTCCATATTGCCCGACGAGTAAAGGAATTGCTACTTGCCCGCTTTGGAGATGATCTGGTAATTTCGAGAAGTTTTCCGACTGCCTGACCTCCTCAATCTCCGGACTCGAAAGCTTGTGACTTTGGTTGAGGGTATTCCTCAAAGACCGTATCTATGCATAAAGACTCGGCCTGAATTGAAAACAAGCATAACTCGCCGTGCTACTGCAATTCCTCAAGAAACCCTTCGCGCTACTGCTGAACACGCTATAACGCGATTTGAGCATGTGATTGAGACAAATGAAATGCAAATTGAACAAATGCCGTGAACAAATAAACTTTTCTGTTTCCAATTTGCGTTTCTTGTTCTTTATGCGCCACTTTTTCACCTATTGGTCGAAATTTGAACTAATTTTTGTTGCGAAATTCTCTTCCCCGTTGTCTGTGTAACGTACGAAGGTTGATCAAGAATTTTTGCTCTCTGGTCCGTAACTTTTTTTATTTGTTAACCTATTTTCAAAATTCTTTTTGTATCTGGTACTTACATTTGTCCTCTATGTAACACACTATTCACTTTTCGACATAGTCCCTATCCCTTTCCACGCATTGCGCCAACGCGTGACTAGTCGGGTGAACCCGTCGGAGAGGAATTCCGGGATTTTGTCGACACGAAGATTGAAAGGGGAGAGTCCAAATATTCAAGCCGTACAATATCACATTTTCTATTGGTTTCCTGAATGTTATGTTGGTATCGAAGATATCCCCAGGATTTTGCAGAAACTAAACTTCTGATGTTTGTCTTTCTCTGTTCTTCGACTTTTGGTTTTACGGCTAGTCATTAAAGAAAACCTTAAGGGAAGGATACAATTTCTTAAATGTAAATTAGCGCCAAGGGCTTTTCATTTTTTGTGGCGGAAAAACAGAGGAAGTGCTTTCAAGAAAAGAGATATGTATTACATTGAAGTGGTCATATTATAGCGAATCGAGCTGGTCGGCAAGCCTTACATACTGTAATTCCACGGTTTGTCTCGTTATAGACAGTATTATCAAGTAATTGGTTCGCCCAGTTACGTAATCTTTTATAGGTCCCAGAGAGGGGTTGCTTAAACGCAAGATTTGTAATTCGTAAATCTGATACTGTCTGAGGAGGAATTAAAGGCCTTGGATAAATCGGTATTTATGAGCATGTAAATCTTCCCAATATCAGGTAGGAGATTGAAGTTCTGGCTCTTCTTCCGAGTTGTTTATTTCAGGTGATAAAACATTAAATACTCGATCAATTGATAGAATTCAGGTTCTCCGGAATTTTCGCAATAGTCGGGACAACAATTAGTATATAATTCACGCTTTCAGGTTGTGATTCCGTGCTGTAAATTGGGATAGAGGTCGTTTAATGTCGCTAGGTAAAAAATCCTATTAGATCTTATCGCGACTGATATTTTCAGTTTGGAATTTAAAATAAAGTAAGCTATATACTTCAGCTAGCTGGACTTGGCGTATTATGGCGGAAGCTAGAGTACGGATTTTCATTCCAGTATTACTGTATAATTAGTTATAAAAAATAATATCCCTTACTTTGTAAAAATTGATAATATTTGACATCAGCTAGAGTTTGTTTAAATCAAATTCTAAGTTATATTTTTTATTATTCATCTTGGTGATATTCTGTTGGGTTTTGTTTCCTTGGGGAGAAGGAGTTTTGGATATGAGCTTATGATTTTTTATTTTTAATATGCATCTTAAGAATAAGAGTATATTCTTTAATGGGTTGTGGTTGATTTTCTAACTCCAAGCATGCTAAGAAAAGATAAATAAACTGATTGGTGATCACATTGTGATAGAAATGTATAGTCATACCATGTAAGTTGGATTTTAAATGAAATAATGGACTAACAAACTGAGATTTTATTTTTATTTATCTTTCATTTTAACATTCTCAGGAACCTCACTCTCCAGCTAAAAATTGATATTGACTTATTTCCTACTTTCCCCGTCCAGGAATTATCACCCATACACTCCCCCCCAAGGATAATAAAATAACGGTAACAAGGATTGCTTATGCGATGCTACCATCTAGCGAGGAAATTTGCAAACAAACTAACTGTGACGTCACTCCTAGACCCGACGAGCGGGCAACGCAGGAGAAATGCTTGGAATACGCTGTTCTGCTGCCGCGTTTAATATAATTTAATAACTACTTAGAAAAACCAAAACTCGCAACGCATAAAATATTTGACATTCCCAAAAGATAAATGTTGAAAATTTTGGGTGAACAAATTTAAACGCATTAAAAATTCAATTGAAATCATGCCATGAATACAATGGAGCAGACGTACTTCCAGCGAGATCTTCAGTACGACTTGTTAGGTCTACTAGCTGGAGACTACCACCTCGAAAAATTTTAAAGAGTGCTTTAAAATTAAATAATACCGGTACTTAATTTTTTAATATCAGACACTAGCATCGACGTAGCGAAACGCGGTACGTCCCCCCCCCCCCCACCATAAGTCAAGTTAACGTATTTTTGAGTGAGCACCCAACCCCTCTCGATGTTTAGAAAAATGAGAACATTCGTCTGCATTAAGTAATTGAATTTAATGCGAAAACTTAAAAGATCTGTGCACTTTATTTTTATAAGTAGGCTTCAGATTTGCATATAATGCATATTTTTTCCCGAGCTAGTAATTCGCTCAAATGATGTTTTTAAGCACTTTTAGCCCCTTCTGGGCCTTCTAGCTTAAGTTTTATCAGGGATATAAAAGGACCTTCTACCTTCATCCATCCCTGGTTTTATTGTACATAAAAATGCATATTTCTGACTTTAGCGCATATCTTTGAAGGGATGTTGCTTACAACTACAGTTCATTTTTATCCCAGTATTTGCTGCTGAACAGATAAGTTTTTACTGCATATTTTGGCGGTTTTTTTTTAGCGCATATACCATATTTGCGCATACTTTTGCACTTTTTAGTGCATTTAGATCCGAACCCTAATTACAAATAAGATGCAATAACCTGCTACTAGTTTATCTGTGGATCAGTTGATTTTTCCGAATAGATTGGCCATTTATTTTCCAGTAATGTGTTAAATTTAAAAGAATCACTGGAGAAAATGTATCATCATAACATTATATTTCATAAATTTATGCTTTTGGATCAACACTTTATTAAGAGTCGTATCAGTATTTTTCCATTTTTTAAGCATATTTCTGTAGGCCCCGCTCCTTTTTTTCTTTCTAGTATTGACATTTTCAAGTATTCAATTAAAAACATCATTTGAGTGAATTACTAGTTCGGTTAAAAGTATGCATTATAAGCAAATCCGAAGTCTACTTATAAAAATAAAGTGCACAGATCCTTACAATAAAAACGACATTTTCAGATGAATTAAGCTAATTTTGAATTAATAAAAAGGGTATGAAAAAATTAAAAATAACTTATTAATATATTAGATCAAACATATACATAATTATATGTAATATTTTGCAATAATATATAATAAATTTTATCAAAAAATTCAAATAAATAAAAAGAATATGTTAATTGTTGCTGTGTTCATATGCTTTTTCTTTGAAGCAAGGTCTAGCAGTGATGTCATCTGCACCAGCCAATCACGTCAATATGCCCGCATAAGCAATCCTTGTTATTTTATTATCCTTGCTCCCCCCTTTTTTTAATCGATCCTTTCACTCAGGGCTCTCGATCTTGCTATGAACTATTATGGTCAAAGAGATCTTGTCTCCTGTTTCTTCATGCTCCAAGTACAGTACATGTCTTCTGTATGCGCCTTCTGAGCTGCTTGCGTTCTATTACTCAAACAATTTCCTTTCTTTTACTGCAAGTTTTTTTTTTTTTTTTTTTATACAAAGATTATATACCAATCTCCCATTTCACTAATGTTATTGTTAAAGGTTAATATTATCATTGATCATTGTTAAAGTTAGTCGTATAGATTTTAATCACTGACATATAACATTTTTTTTTATTTTTTTATCTTCCTCGCACTTTCCTTTTCCCTGACTTTCAGTACCACCTAAAATCATTCCATTCTCATTTCAAGAGGATCAGACTTTCGAGGGAGTGCGGGCATCCGTATTCTGTAGCTTGAGTGAAGGTGATCTTCCATTGGTCGTCCAGTGGTATAAGGACGGTGTTCGCCTTCACCCGGACGACGAGATGAGCATCCAAACGGTGGACAAATACGCCTCAATCCTTATCATTCAGCGCGTGATGGAGAGACACAACGGTTTCTACACCTGCAGCGCCGGAAATTCAGTATCTGTCGTCAACCACACTGCGCAACTCATTGTCAAAGGTAAATAACACCTTAGAGCCTCTTCGGTCCTTTTCAAGGAAATGATAATGTTTGCTAAAGTAAAATTAAAATTATATTAAATGGCACAGATTCACATTAAAGTAATCAAACATTAGAATCCATAATTATTCATTGGCCACCACTTCACCTATCTCTTAAAATGAAGTGCCTTTTATTATTTTCGAAGTCATTCTTCTTATTTTATTTTTCTGTTCCCGTGGTCAGTCAAGAAGTAATTGTACGTGTGTTCTTATTTCATGCAAAATAAATAAGATTTTTAATTAATTTTTTTAAATTTTATAATGCTTCTTTAGATTTACCTCAAAAGCTAAAATAAAACTGAAATTTATATTGTTTGAAAATAATTTACTTCCTTAAGTTTTGCTGTTACTAAAAGGGACACTAACTGTTTATTATAACGTAACGCGTTTTGTTCCTAAGCTATTGTGAAAAGTAAGTTTGTGTCAGTGTTCAAGTAATATTATTCTATTATACAACAACGAAATACAGCCAAAAGATCTGAATTTTCTCCAATTAAAAAAAAAACATTAGTAACCCATCAGTACAAAATTTTCTGTGAAAATAAATGCAATTTTTATTATTTTGATAAAAAAGGCATTGTTAAAATTAAAGTCTTAGATATAATTATCAAAGATATTTAGTAATATATTTTTGTGGTAAAAATTTATAAAAATAATTGATAAAAAGTACGTTTTGATAAAAATTTATTAAATCCTATATTGAAAAATCTTTACATAAAACTTACATATGCATTGCATGTATCTGAGAATTTATTGATTTATTCATTTATTAAGATTTATATATGCTTAGGGGAAAATCAACTTAGAACTTTGTCATTAAATTTAAATGAAATTACTCCAGGCTTACTGTTATTTACTTAAGCTCTTAAATAACCAAACATCTTAACTCGGCAGAATCAAGAATTTACGAGAATAACATGAAAATACAAAATAAATAAACATAATGAAAAGAAAATAAATGGAGCCTGATGCTAATAAAATTGTTTTTCTTCAAAATTAATTTCTAAATAACTTCATTTTCAATTTTAATTCTGTACTGCTATTTACTTTTCTATCTACAAGCAAATGTTAATATTTAATATTAGCAGAGGCACCTGGCATTGCCCGGGATAATTACAGTTGTATGAAAACAGAACAATCTCAAGAAGTTAAAGAATAACGCAACCTTGGCTCAGTAATTCTATAGTTTCCTAGTGTAGACTTTCCCGTTGCTCAGATGTTTCCGACGCCCGGATAACTTTTTGTCTCTGACCAATACTTGTTCTTTTCTTCAGTGGAATTTCATTAGATATCTGTTAACACGTATCCTTCGAACGATTATTAACAGCACAATACAGTTTGCTTGTATCGGCCTCGGTGTCTCAGAGGTTGCGTGATCGCCTCTGATGCCCGAGTACACGGGTTCGATCCCGGCCGAGGACGACGAGGATTTTTCAGGGAGAAATCCTGAGATCACGCACTTCCTTCGGTAGGGAAGTAAAGCCGTTGGTCCCGTGTAGTCGTTTGCCTGCTGCACGTTAAAGAACCCTTGCTAGGCAAAATTTGCGGCCCCTATAACGCCGTCCTGAAATGACCATAGCAGTTGAAAAGGACGTTAATACCAAACAAACCAAACCAGTTTGCTTGTTGATTTGAAGAGTATGCTCTGTTATCGGTTATGTCGTGAACTGTCGCCCGAGGCTGAGGGCGTCCTTAGATACCCAACACACAAGAAGAGGAACGGGAATGCTGCCGTCTCGTCTCAGGGTTTCTACACTGTTCAAGGACTCAAAACACACAAATCGTCTGAACATTTGTTAGGGAGCTCAAGGCAGGCACATATACCTCTTTGCCTCCTCGAAAGAGACTGTCCTATCTATATCGTGCTATTATACTCATTTCCTGCTCACTTTTAATAATTCTTGGAAACGAATGTTCTATTGCCAAGGCAACAAAATATTTTATCATTGCATCATTTTGAAAATATTGTTGCATCATCACCACATCGGTTTTCGTGGCAACAATATTTCCATGGTAACAGTAACTTCGACTAAACAACTCTCTTCTTGGGTGGCAGTAGTTGTACATGATCGTTTGTGTCTGTATGTTCTCCAATCCCAACAATCTGAGTGGGATTATTCACTACTTGGTAATCTGTTATTGCAATTGCACTCTGCTTTCGATGTCTTGAAGGAAGGAAAACTTGCGCTTCACCACTTTGTTTGATCTAGCAGTCGCCTTTCTTCTGTTGACACAATCACCATTTGCTTAGTTGCAGCAGTTTGCTGGCGAAACCAATACAGCACGGAGCGAAAGGATTTCTTCCTCTGTCGCCTGTCCACTCTTTCTCAATAATCTTCTAATTCTCCATTATCTCCGGTTAGTGCTTATTTTTAAAGATTTTCAAGAAAATGTTTTGTTCTAAGAACTATCAATTCTAAGAAAACCCCGAACAAGAGATATTCTATGTACAAACTTTGCATTGCATGGTTGGTCATGAGATATATATTGTTGGTCCGTGAATTGCGTGTTGATACCATTGTTGATACAACACGATGGGTCAAACTTTGCCTTGCATTGTGGGTCATAAGATGCCTCTTATCAGTATGCCGTGCTATCATCATGAGTAGCGATTATTATCGATAATTATTAATTTTTTCGAAATCTGTCTCGAAGGTAGACAGTGCCGTTCCTCTTGCTTTGAAGATAAAGTGTGCAAAATTTCATCAAGGTCGGAATAAAACTGTAGATTTGTATAAGAAAGAAGCAAACAAACAAACGCTCTTCTTTATATATATGAGCAAATTCATCTCAACTGATAGTTTCATGTTATACTTTTAATTAATTTTAAGATATAATAAAATACTACAGTTAATCACTAAAAACATCAATATTGCATTGCATAGAGACATTCATCAATAGATAAATTCAAATGCCTAAACGGGTATATTTTATGACACGCTTTGGCTTTGCGAGGTCTAAAAATTCATAGAAAACTCAAAAATGTTTTCTTTTGTTGACCACGCATTGCATTTTAAATCCTTTTCTTGTGGGATAATTTTAAGGATTATTTAAAAAAAATATCTACCTCCTAGAGAGTGATCTTTTTCTTCTTTATCTTGGAAATAAAACACCGGCTTTCTCGCTTTCTCCTCCTGTTTGTATTGTAGCTCGTAAAATACTCGCTTCCGAGACTCGTTCTCTGTTCATAAGCAGTGTGGCAAAGATTATAGGAAAAGAGAAAGAGTTGATTTTAAGAGGAACAGTTGTTATTCTGCTGGAAATGATATTGTTCGTAATTGTAAAGCATAAACATTTTTAAACCTTGTTTTTTTAATTGAAGCCATCTGTTCTAATTATAAGGATATTTCTTCATTTTTATGTTGATTCAGTTTTTCATCGTGCTCTTTCATTGACAATTGTTGATGAGATTCTATAAAATTCACTTATCAAAAAAAAATGATATTTTTTTAACGATTCTAATTCTTAATGTGCTCTTCATTCACTCATTTATTTAAATCCAAAAAACGTTTTTTTAAAAATAGTAAACCTCTGTTTTTTAATGAAATTTATGCGGTTATCCGTTGACTAATCCATTTTCTTTAAAAAATTTAAAAGTATTTCCGTTGTAATCAATATTTTGTTACTTTAGATAATTCCGATTATTCATCGTTTTACATTGTCATATTTTAGAATAGTTTTCATGAATATAAAAAATGATAACCATCTAGACGCTGTCGCGAAAATATTCCGCATTATTTTCAGTCTTCTTCTTTACCGCCCTATCATCGATCATCTGTTTTTTATTGACGTTGGCAATGATGTTGCCATTGTCGAGATAAAAGATTTTTTCGTCGTGCAATTAATGTATTTTCCTTAGCTGTCTTTTGCACTCTCCAAAGTAAACGCTGCAAGTTCCCTTTTCTATATTGGTTTTCTGCTTCAACAAAGGTAATAACTTAGTGACCTTTCACAAAGTGAGCGAAATCGAAATCCAAACAAGATTATATTAGTGATAAACACAAAATTATTTTTATACAAAATAAAAGATAATATAGTAAATAACTTGAATTTAATACTAAATCGGATAACTTTTTTCCCACTTGTAATGATATAATAATTTAAGATAGTTTACTAAAGTATTTTTGGAAGATTTAAAAAGAAACTGATAGTTATTTGAAAACTCAATTTTTAAAAATTAAATCTAGCTTTATGAATCGTGTAGATGGCTGCAGATATAAATAGTACCGTGATATCCTGATAATATCTGTGTACAAGGAATGTTCAAAAAATAATGCAGTGCAATTTATTTCCACGACACGAACAATGCTACGCGGCTGAAATTATGAGGAGTCCTAGTTTGAACCTTCCACCAGATGGCAGCGCAATAGCGAATGTTATAAATGAAGGATGCAAGTGAAGCACGTTACAAGCAGACGACAGACGCACAGTTAGCCGACAGACGCACAGTTAGTCGATGGGCGAAACGAGTGAAGTCTGCGGGTGGAATGGCCGATATCGCCGACTTGGCGGTCGCCCCTTCACAGCTGTGACTCCAATGATGAAACAGCCCATTGACCAACTGATTCGAGAGAATCGATGCATTACAGTACGACAGTTGAGTGAAATCTTGTCCATCGGTTTAGCGAGTATTCACCACATCATCGATGAACCTGGGTATTCCAAAGTGTGTTCAAAATGGATCTTCAAAGAGTTCACGGGTAATCAAAAGAAAGTAAGAAAAATATTTTGTCTGAACTGCTGCTATGGTACTTGTGTGAAGGAGATGACTTCTTTGCCCATATCCTCACCTCCAAAACGTGGTTCACCACTTGTAACCCGAAACGAAGCGACGATCAATGTAGTGGCACCAAATTTACATTCGCCATGGAAGAAAAAGGTCAAACCAGTTGTATTCGCAGGCATGATCTTGATCATTGTGTTTTGGGACATAAAACGTGCCATTTTCTTGGATGTGATGACTAAAGGATCCACCATGAATCCAAAGGCCCACGTCGCTACGCTGCAACAACTGAAGAAGCATTTACGACATGTTCGAACTGATCAGAACTTATGTGAAACGGTGCTTCATCACGACAACAGGAGGCCGCACATCAGTCTGCGTATTCGTAAAATGATCGCAAATATTTGAATTCACCCTATACTCTCGACTTGGAACCGATGGCTTCCACATATTTGGCACTTTAAAATATGCACTCCGAAAGACCCAATTCGAGTCCGATGACGGTGATGTGTGCGCTGTGATAAGATAATTGCATGAGCAGGACCAAGAATGGCACCAAGGAGAGAAAACACTCTCTCTTAGAACATTGGTAAAAAGCCAAAGTCACTACCTTCAACAAAACCAAAGATAGAGTCATATCCTTACCCTATAATAAGTCACTAATTAGAGGTCTAGTTTCTGTTTTAAAATCTTTTAATATTTCTCTTTACTTTAGCTATCCCAATCAAACCAAACAATTATTACTCAACCCCAAGGAGCAGATTCCGCCACTACAAAAATCCGGGATTTACGAAGCCAGATGCTCCCAATGCCCCATGTCTACAAAGGTCAAAGTTCTCGCAGTGTGGAAATAAGATTCAAAGAGCACATGGCACACAGAAGATACGGGCGATGTAACCAGTCAGCCATAGCAAAGCATTCCTTAGACACAGGCCATGAATTTTCATCTGTAAATTTGAAATTGATTAAGCCAATTAATAAAAAACACCTTCTGGGCGCTTTTGAAAGCTTAGCCATACAAAAAACTGACAAAAAACTATCATTAAACTCTGACATGGGCCCCATTGGCGAATCCCATCTTATCCAATGGGTGTCCTCAATCAGTAATTTTTTACTTCTGCTTTGGTTCCTTATTAGTTCTCGTTCGCTATAAATTCTCAGCTAATTCTATTTCAAGTCAGTTCTCTCAGAAGTCTTCCAAGGTGCTCCTTGGTTGCTGAATGATGAAAGCAAAGCTTTCGAAAAGCGCTTACAGTATCAGGTTGTATTGTCTTATTTCCTATTTTGTTGTGGTAAAAGAGTATTTTCCTTTTTTGTTTCCATTATCACTATCCACGTAAGTTTTCATATTGATTTACATATTCGTAAATTTACAAAAAGTTAAAGTGTATCGAAGCGTTTATTTCATAAATGGTATTTTCATCTTAAAACTTAAAATTTAATAACAAACGTCGAATTCTATTATTAAAATAGCAGTCAATTTACGTAGATATTGGTTTTCTTCACGATCATACCGTTCCAAACGGAACCTAGCGGTCTCGTAACGTTGAAAAGTTTCACTATCCGAAACGACTGAGGAAATCAGCGCACTTTTTAAGGGCGGTAATATGACTGAGACTAGTTTCAGAAGCGTTCTCTTGGCTTTCCATCGACTTTCTGTTCTGAACAGAATATATAACGTTAGTGGGTAACGGGTGGAAAGGCAATGCCCATTACATGATGGTTGGGGAGGGTATAGGTTAGGATCGTGCCAATACATTTAGGATCGCAAATAATACCATCCCCCTCCAGCATTGCTGCGATCAGTATTAATTTCCAGTTTCGTTTATTTTAAATCTTTAAAATTTTTCATAGAAATAACACACACACTTATATGTTTGACTAGCAGAGGCACCCGGCGTTTCCCGAGATAATTACAGTTGTAGGTTAAACAGAACAACCTCATGAAGTTGCATAATAAATTTGTTTTCAGTAATTCTACAATTTCCGTCTATATACGAAGCAGTTGTTCAGATGTTTCCGATGCCCGGATAACTTTTTGTCATCTCTGCCCAATACTCATTCATTTCTTCGCTGGCATTTCGATAGATATGAATTATTGTTATAATCCTTCGAAAGATTTTTATAGGACATAACACAATATGGTTGTTGGTTTGAAGAGTTGAGTTCATGTATGTTTTGTTATCGGTTATGTCGTCAAATGTAGCTCGAACGAAAGGACTGCGTCCTCTGTCATCTTTCACTCTTCCTGAATAGTCTGCTAACTCTCCATTATCTCCAGTTACTGATCATTATCAAATATTTTCAAGAAAATGTTAACTTCTAAGAAAAGCCCGAACATCAGGAATTCTACGTATTGTTACAAATTCAATTTTGTTTTATAATTCTCAGAGGTGGGATGGAACCATCATTCTTAATGAACCTACTTATATTGCACACTTTGCCCGAGACTTTACTTACCCTCTTGTTGTTCTGTCTCAAATTAAAATGTTATCAATCTTCACCCCCAGTGGGCATCAGTGGATGCTTTAGACCTATCTTTTAAAATTTCCCTTGCCCTTGACGTAGAAACTCTTATACCCTCCTGCTCTGTGTTCAGATGTTTCCAATGCCCGGATAGTTTTTTATCTTTCTGTTGCAAATTTCACTGATCAAAACTCGTTCTTTCTCTTTTTTTGCGAAACAGACAAATTTTCGCCAGTCGTCTGGACGTTTTTAGGGAGCTCAAGGGAGACCCGTGTGATTCCTTAGCTTTTTCGAAAAACATTGCCTTATCTATATCCTGTCATTGCATAATCATATTTATGCTCGTTGTTAATAATTCGTTACCCCCTCCCTAAAAGAGGTTAATATGGTTAATTATATAGTGCCACACCAGTTAATGTGTTTAATATACAGTGCAACACCAGTTAATGTATTAACAAACTTTCAACCCCCCTTTCCCCCAGTTAGGGGTTGAATTTCGAAAAAAACCCTTCTTAGTGCTCACTTACAATTTGTACAAAATTTCAAGTTTCTAGGCCTTATGGTTTGGGCTGTGCGTTGATCTCACTCACTCACTCACTCACTCAGTTACTTCTTTTATATATATAGATATCCGTAACGATCCTTGTACGAATATGAATAAGAGCTTTCACTGAAAACATTAAATATATTCGTATCAAGTGCTTATTCATATAAGTTTGCAGCAATATAAAAGAAATGTCTTTCTTGGTAAGAGGACGCCGGTTTTCGATTCAAACTACCTTCAATTTACTTCACTAATGGACACAAAGCACGGTTAAACACAATAAACTATTAAGAAATGACATAACTAAGTACAGAAAGGTTAAACTAAACCATTCGCGGAACCATATTTTAAACCGGCCTATGTTAATATTGTAAGTTTCTAATGGACCATAATGATCCATTAACCACGTACCTCTGAACCAATTTGGATTATCCTTAATTCCAATTCGTTTGATATATTACATGCCATATTTTAGCATTGAAAGTTCAAATGAACCATCATGGTTTCACTAAACCAGAATGGTTCCACTAAACCAGGTTCCTTGAAACCAATTTGGACTATCATTAATTTTACGTTATATTCTTTCATGACACCTCATTCCAAGTCGTTTGATATATTACATGCCATATTTTAGTATTGAAAGTTCCATTTCCTGAACCATATTTATTAATTGGCCGAAATAGTAATATATATTAGCTTCTATCTCTTCATTACGATTTGTTTGATATATTACTTAATATATCTCTCCATTGAAAATTGCTAGGTGGGGTCGTAAAGGTACCAATTGTGCACGTGCTATTGAACAGGTTTAGATAATATTTGTGATTCGTTCGTGCCATGTACCATATTCATCGACTGACGAAAACAGATTTTGAAAATCTTTCATAGCCCGGAGAAGTTTGAGTTACAGACAGACAGACAGACAGACAGACAGACAGACACGTTTCCCCACACTGATAGCATAAAGCACCTTTCGGTACTTAATAATGCAGTTCACGATAAATAAATCGTGTTCTTTTCTTTGATAGGTCGAGATTCGGACTAGAATCTGACAATCAACGACTTCATAAATGAATACACAAACAAAGCCACCTTTCTACAAAGGTTTTACTTTAATAAGCACACCATTCATGTATTTTTTTATTTTAATTTATATCAACTACTTGTTATATCTCGAAGCTACGTGGCACAATCTCTGTCAATTCTCCAGAAATAGCTCGACAAATTTCATATCTGCTTAATGTTCCTTACCTTCACAACGTTTTCATGCAGTTTTGAAAAGAATTCTGGCTGTTTTGAAGGTGGCTCTAAAGGTGGAAGGTAAGTGTACCTATTAAGGAGGCCTGTTTATTTGTAGATGGCTAAGCACTCTTGATAAGACTGTAATTTATTAAATTGAGGTAATGAAAGGGTAACGCACCGTGTTGTAATTCCCTTTCTACGGCTTAATACTAACAACTTGTTTGTCTGCGATTTCAATATTCTATGAAAATTAAGTGGCCCTCCAATTATTAATTAGTGGCAAAATGGAGCTACTTATTAAGTACCGAAAGGTGCTTTATGCTATCAGTGTGGGGAAACGTGTCTGTCTGTCTGTCCGTCTGTCTGTCTGTCTGTAACTCAAACTCCTCCGAGGCTATGAAAGATTTTCAAAATCTGTTTTCGTCAGTCGATGAATATGGTTCATGGCACGAAAAAGTTACGAATATTATCTGAATCGGTTCATTGGCACGTACACAAATGGTACCTCTATTTTCCCGCCTAGCAATTTTCAATGGGACGATATATTAAGTAATATATCAAACAAATCGTAATGACGAGATAGATGCGGTTATTGATTATCATTTTCGTCAGTCGATGAACATGGTACTTGGCACGAATCAATCACAAATATTATCTAAATCAGTTCAATAGCACGTGCACAAATGGTACCTTTACGACCCCACCTAGCAATTTTCAATGGGAAGATATATTAAGTAATATATCAAACAAGTCGTAATGATGAGATAAAAACGGATATAAATTACTTTTTTCGCCAATTAATATAAAAGGTTCCGGGAATGAACCATTTTGAATATGGTTGAAATCGAAACAATGACACGTGCTCTAATACTACCCTTATGACACCCTCAAAAATTTTCAGTGCTAAAATATGGCACATAATATATCAAACGACTTGGAATGATGTGTCAAGAATGATTATAAAGTAAATTTAATGGTAGTCGAAATTGTTTTCAAGGAACCTGGTTTAGTGGAACCATTATGGCTCATTGGAACTTTCAATTCTAAAATATCTGCTAGTCATGATTTTAATGTGCTTCAATTAGATAACTATCACTTCATTAGGCAAGATAGGCGAACTAGGGGTGGTGGAGTTGCCGTGCTTGTTCATGATCGATGGTCTTATAGACTATTAGAAAAAATATCCCTTGATGGTCTTGAATTTGTCTGCATCTCGTGTCAAATTGGCAAAATTACTCTCAACCTCTTAGCGTTTTATCGTCCTTCTTATGTTTCCATCACTCAGTTACTAACTTTATTTCAACGGCTATACCAGCGTTATAAGATTAATATATTTATTGGAGATTTTAATATTAACTTTGCTCATTCATCCTTTAATAGAAACAAATTCTTCAACTGTGTGATACTTTTGGTCTCCGTCCCATTGTTAGTATTCCTACTCGGATTTCACCCTCTCCCAGATCTACGATTGATCAAGCTTTTATATCTATATTCTGGACCAACTTTTCCGTTACGTCGACTCTTATACCTAAGTGTGATCATAATGCTTTAACTTGTTCAATCTATGATTTTAAAAATTGTATCAATACTATTGATAAGACAAATCGGATTTGGAACGATTTTAGGAACGTTGACTGATGTAAGTTCAGAAATCTACTTCCAACACTGGACTGGTCCTTGTTTTGGGTTACCAGTTGCTCGAATACTATGTTCAATATATTAGAAAATAATATGTATCAAGCACTCATTCAGGCTGGGCTCGTCACCAGAGCTGTCAAAACCACTAAATGTAAACAACCCTGGTGGTCAAACAAGATTCTTGCCCTATGGAAGCATAAAAAGCGCTGTTTTGAGACCTTCAAAAGCGATCCGTTCTCATGGAATAAGAAATGGTTACATAAAATTAATCATGATTTTAAACATGAAATAAGGAGGGCCAAGAGAGCCAATATTCTTAATCCGAAAACGCGTATGTTTGATCTGTGGAAGTGCATTCGCTCTGTTAAACGAAATAGACAGACCTTTCCCTCTGATCAATGTCACCGTTATTTAGAATGGGTTGACAATCCTAATGACCAAAATATGGTCCAGTTTCCTGATGATAGTAATTATGAACTCTGTGGCCAAACTTTGAATGCTGAATATTCACTAAATGCCATACATATGGTAATTAAACGGTCTAACAACAAAACTTCCTCCCGTGATGGCATATTGACGTCATTTTCGCCAATTTCGCCAATTTTGGAAACCGCTCATTTCAACATTTACTCTATAATATCAGAGATACGAAAAGGTTTCCTCTTGATTTCAAGAGAACACTTATTGTGCCAATATTTAAAAAAGGTTCAACTCAAGATTTTGTTAATTACCGACCAATATGTATTCTTTCGGCGATATCTAAAATTTCTGAGAAATTATTGTTTGCTGATGTAACGAAATTTCTTTGGTCAGTTTTACCTACGAATCAAATTGGACGACGACCTAAAATCCCAATTCTATATGCTGTTTTTACCATCTTGAACTACATCATTAACGCCATTGACAATGGTCTTACCTGTTATCTTGTAAATACCGATATTTCCAAGGCATTTAATACGGTTAACAGATACTCTCTCTCTCATGAAACAACTTGATTATTGGGGAGTTGATCAGTCTACTCGGGACCTCGTCCACGATTATTTTGAATGCCGTATTAATTATACTGACATCTCGCATCATCTTACTGAGTGGTCGTCTACGAGAGATTTACTCCAGGGATCCCCGACCGCCACGGTCTTTTATGCTGCGGCTACTGCCCAAATATTTACTTTGCCTCTTAACTGCAACATGTTGTCATATGTGGATGACAATTTTCTTTTTAAGGCTTTCTCTAGCACCGAGCTATCTAATGCCCAGCAGCAGATTCAAGATGACCTTGACACTTTAAGTCCCTGGTACACGTCCCAGGGTCTGCTGTTCAGTCATGCAAAACCAAACATCCTAATAATAGATAAACAAAGGCACACCATGCTCCATAGTTGTAAGGTCCTGGGCATTGTATTTGATAGTAGATTGTCATTCTCTGAAAATATTGATTCTTTATTGATTGATCTAAATAGGTTAAAATTCTTATTTGCTAGATTACGCAAAATTTTAATGAAAGATGAAATCATCAAAACATTTAGGACAATACTAATTCCCACAGTCGAATATGGTATTGTCGTTTGGTCATCAGCCCCTAAACTGCAAATAACTCGAGTTCAGACTGCGTATAACGATGTCTTAAGATCGGCGCTGGGTCTCTCTTAAAGTTTCTTCTATTACAGAGACCTGTCATGTTTACGGGATTCCAACATTGAGTAAAATAATTGCTTGTGCCAATCTTAAAGAATTATATAATGCTCTAACTAAAAACGATCATCCCATGCATTTTGTTAGAGCTTGGTTAGATGATGCTGCGAAAACCAGGAAGAAGCAGAAATATAAAATCACGCCTACCATGGTAGTTTCTAAGTTCCGTGAAGCCTTTTTCCCTTATAATGTTATTTCTGTTTGGAATGAACTTAATTATAGCACTAGGAATCAGGTGATTAATTGTACTTTAGACCGCTGTTTCAATCATAAGGAACATGCCTATAATATTTTATTGCAGGCTTTGGATTTGCCTTAACCACCTTAGCTTGTCTGCTTTACATATCCCCTGTTGGGATGCAAATGTTCTAAATAATAATAATAATAATAATAATAATAATAATAATAATAATAATAAAATATGGCATGCAATATATCAAACGACTTGGAATAATGTGTCATGAATGAATATAACGTAAAATTAATGATAGTCGAAATTGGTTCCAAGGAACCTGGTTTAATGGAACACTATGGCTCATTGGAACTTTCAATGCTAAAATATGGCATGTAATATATCAAACGACTTGGAATGAGGTGTCATGAAAGAATATACCGTAAAATTCATGATAGTCCAAATTGTTTTAAAGGAACTTGGTTTAGTGGAACCATTATAGTCCATTAGAAACTTCCAATGTTAACATAGGGCGGTTTAAAAATATAGATCCGCGAATGGTTTAGTTTAACCTTTCGGTACTTGGTTATGTCATTCCTTAATGGTTTATTAAGTACCGAAAGGTGCTTTATGCTATCAGTGTGGGGAAACGTGTCTGTCTGTCTGTCTGTCTGTAAATCAAAATACTCTGAGGTAATGAAATATTTTCAAAATATCTTTTCGTCAGTCGATGAATTTGGTTCATGGCACAAACCAGTTTCAAATATTATCCAAATCTGTCCATTGGCACGTGCACAAATGGTACCTCCATTTTCCCGCCTAGCAATTTTCAATGGGAAGATATATCGAGTAATATATCAAATAAATCGTAATGACCAGAGAAATGCGGTTGTTCATTATTATTTTCGTCAGTCGATGAACATTGTACATGGCACGAATCAATCACAAATGTTATCTAAATCTGTTCAATAGCACGTGCACAAATGGTATCTTTACGACCCCATCTTGCAATTTTCAATTGGAAGGTATATTAAGTAATATATCAAACAAATCGTAATGACGAGATAAAAGCGGATATAAATTACTATTTTCGCTAATTAATAAATAAGGTTCCGGAAATGAACCATTTTGAAAATGCTTGTAATCGAAACAATGGCACGTGCTCTAATGGTACCCTGAAAAATTTTCTTTGATAAGATATGGCATGTAATATATCAAACAAACTGGGATGGTATTTTATGAATGAATATAACGTAAAAGTAATGATAGTCCAAATTGGTTTCAAGGAACCTGGTTTAGTGGAACCATTCTGGTTCATTGGAAATTTCAATGCTAAAATATGGCATGTAATATATCAAAAGACTTGGAATGATATGTCCTGAATGACCATAACGTAAAATTAATGGTAATCGAAATTGGTTTCAAGGAACCTGGTTTAGTGGAACCATGATGGTTCATTGGAACTTTCAATGTTAAAATACGGCATGTAATATATCAAACGACTTGGAATGAGGTGCCATGAATGAATACAACGTAAAATTAATGATAGTCCAAATTGATTTCAAGGAACCTGGTGTAGTGGAACCATTCTGGTTTAGTGGAACCATTATGGTTCTTTGGAACTTTCAATGCTAAAATATGGCATGTAATATATATCAAACGACTTGTAATGATGTGTCATGAATGAATTTAACGTAAAATAATGATATACGAAATTGGTTCAAAGGTACGTGGTGTAATGGTATCTTTATGGCCCATTAGAAACTTACAATGTTAACATAGGGCTGTTTAAAAAGATAGTTCCGCGAATGGTTTAGTTTAACCTTTCGGTACTTGGTTATGTCATTCCTTAATGGTTTATTGATTTTGCAGTGGCGATCTGTCCACTTCATGTTTTCTGCATTTTTACATTCGTAGCCTAGCTTTCTATGGACAAGTCCTATTGCACTATTATGTTGGGAGTTACAGAGGACCATCTGGTCTACAGTGTATATAGGATTGAAAAGGAATTTACTTGGTATGCAGATCCCTCTAGACAAGATCTACCTCTCTATTAGGTTTGTGCCAGATTGTATCAGTGGGTCGGATTTGTGGGGGTAGTAGTCACTTGGTGTCTATAACTACATGTATTAACGTTTTCAAATGGCAACACATGGCATGTGATATGTCATTCGATCGGAAATGACGAGAATCAAAAGAAGATAGAGCTCTTTTCCATTTTCTAAATACTACGTTCGAAAAATCAATTTAATAAAAAAAAATGGGGTTAAAAAGTGCGGTTAAAACAATAAAGCGCGGCATAGGGCTTCGGCTACTTTCCTATCCCCTTCTCGGGTATATTTCTTGCAATATTTTTACAGTATATAATGCTGAAAACATGAGTGTGTTCTTATGTTACTCTTGGGATCCAAACCTGTCAATGTTTCAAAGCTTGAATTATTATTGCTAATTAGTATTCATTAAAAAGCTAATGCAAACGCCAACTTTAAGATGACACAAACGTTTTAATTAAAAAATTCAAATTTTCATCAGTTAATTAAAAGATTGATGGAAAAATATATCCGCTAAACAAACCCTAAAAAGAATATTAAATTAATTTCTTTTTTCTTCGGAAAAAGGACCGGAAAAGAGATTCATTATTGAATTCAAAACTCTAAACACGGGCGTAGCTAGGATTTATATTAGGTAATGGGGGCAGGACACACGTTTTATTATAGAGGAAGGGGGGAAGTGAAATACATATGTAAGAATATTACATTTAAAAAGACAAAAAATACTGGCTCAATCTTTGCATAATAGAGGCAATACAAATTCTCCGTGTACATCTCATTTCTATCATTAATCAAATATGTGTGTACCAGTTTATATTATTTGGGAAGGGTGAGTGCAACAAACAAAGGAAAAGCATTTCTTGATGAAAATTGGAAAGAAAATTCTACAGGCTGGATTTGAACCGAACCTTCAGCTAATCGCGCTGATGCCTTAACCAATTGAGCCACTGTGGATATGAAAGCATTACGCTATCTACATGTCCTTTGTGCAGCTTAGAGCAGTTACATTGTTCGCAGGTTGTATATAATTCTTAATAGCCTAATGCTTCCATGTGCACAGTGGCTCAATTGGTTTAGGGCGTCAGCGCGATTAACTAAAGCATTCAAGAAAGATTTAATGAGCTACGGCGGTCATGGTTAAATGGTGACAACAAGTCCGCCTGTGCTGAACACCTAATAAAGCAAAAACACCGAATGCTTTCAATAGAAAAATGTATGGATATCATTTGGAAAGGGGGGGGGTTCTAGAAATTTTTGGCGTCGACTACTAAGGTCATTTTGCGCCTTTTACACAGGTTATATCTGTACGCAGCCCGGGACAAATACAAACATCCATGCCCACACAAACATTTGGAAAAATAGCAGCAGGGCCAGGATCATAATCCAAGAAGAGATTGAGATAAGAAAACACCATCGGGAAGACCGCAACGCCATACTTAATAATCAGACCACCTTCGAAAGAGACGACATTCTTGACCTCCTCATTGAAACAGACAAAACATCCAAGACCTGATGACGTCACAACATCTGTCTATTAGGTCCGCCATTATCTCATCATACATTCCACCATCTTGGAGCATACTTACTTACTTTTTAACGCTTATCCGTTAGGGTCGCGGGGGCAGCAGCCGTATGGAGGATCTCCAGCGATCGCGATCTTCCGCCATCAGGCGCATGTCCTCCCTCGTAATACCCAAGCGACTCGAACCCAGATTCTCCATGTAGTCTAGCCACCTGGTTCTAGACCGACCCCTTGATCTCTTGCCCACCGGCTTGGAAAATCACAACTGCCTAGGAAGACCAGTTTGCGGCATCCGTATCACGATCTCTCAATGCGGAGAAGTAGCGGCTCAACACCTAAAGAGTCACTAGTAGGGTAACACCTGCCACATCTCTCAGAAATCTCATTTCGGCCCCTTGTGCCCGCGATCGCACTCTTTCGGTCATTACCCAAGCCTCATGACCATAGGTGAGAATGGGGACAAAGATGCAGAAATCTCAGAAACCTCATTTCGTACTTGGAGCATATCATTAATATTATTCCACTGTATTTACGCCAATTAGCAATTACTTTCCACCAATCAGCATCCTTTACCTTCTCCACTTTCTGTAGATATGGCCAGCTAAATCTTTGTATCTGTATCAGCTTCCGAAGATGGTGTAAACCGAAACGCGTAAGGCAATTAAAGTATATTCTACCGTATCTTTTTTTGACCTTTATTCCTCTTATCTAGTTTATTGATACTGACAATAGGGTTTTTCTTATTGCATTTCACCCATCAACTATCCGATTTCTTAAATCTTGTAAGTTTTCCACTGGACTAAAGTAAAGTAACAAAATCAGGTGGCCCCATAGAAAAATGTCACTGGTGTGAGTGCAAAAACAGCCGTTTTTAGGAATCAGAATGATGTTAAAAGATATTAGTATTGTCAAAAAACCTTCGAAATAAAGTTGCATTCTGAAACTTGTGGACTTCCTCTAAAGTCTTAAAAAAGTTTTGAACCAAACATCCTCTAATAGCTAGATCTTTATCTAAATGCAAACCCATAATTTGATATCGATTATGATAAGAAAATAATTTAATTTCTAAATCACTTTTTCCTCTCTTATTGGAATTTTTTTCTCTTTAATTTTTTCCAATAGTTCCTCCACGATGGAAAATCGAGCCAGTCGATGAGTCTGCCCTCCTAGGAGAAGATGTGCAGATTGCCTGCGAAGTCTTTGGTTATCCTCTACCCACAATCACATGGATGAAATCTGTAGGTAAAATATCTCTTGTTCTAATTTGGGTTAGGCTAGATTTTATTTTGAAAGCATTAATAATTTTAAAATTAATTTGGAACGAGAATTAAACATATTCCTTGATAGATTCTTTCGAATTACGTAGAAAATCATCCATTTATTTCGACGCTCTTTGCTGCGCTTAATAATAATAAAAAAATATAGTTTTAGCGTTGATCCGTCTAAAGCATATGATACGGTCACAGAGAGAGAGAGAGACTTTCCGAATGAATTATATGTCTTAGGAACTAATAATACGAACTTGGCATTAAAAATCATTTTATTAATAGACAAAATTATAAGAATAATTTTGGAGAAACGAAAAATGTATCAAGTAAATTGTACGGTGCTGTGTTGGGACACGGCCGCTAGTTAAGTCGTAGAATACGTCTTGTGGCTACATGGCGAATAAGAAATCATTTTGTACAACACAATTTAAAAATTTTAATTTCTGACATAAAATGTTCAAACAACTAATATACTTGCAATATATCATACTTATTTAACCAGACTCGTTATTTTTAACCGAACCTTAATTATAAGTCATTCAGAACTGACAAATCAGTGGTCTGTGATAAGGGAAGTATGATACAAATGTCAACAGACTAGAATCAATATCAAATCTGTAGTACTGCCACCCAGTATAGTAGGTGATTCGATGGGCATGTAATCTAAATTGAAACGCTTCTTCACAAAGCCAAGAGCTGTAAGTTTAATATAGCATCTACATTGAAGTCTCCAAATATCATAATTTGCACATCAGTATCCACCTCGATGTTGTCTTTGATAGGTGTAATTGCTGGCGAATTTTTCATCATCGCACAGAACAACAACATTGCCATATCAAATATCGAACATTAGGATGATTTTAAACAATGCCTAGTATAAATCTCATCACACTTTACCCATATAAGTATTCCCGATACGAAAGTTTATCAGTCAACTATAGTTTGACCAGTCTAGCAGTGTACGTTCGCATTCGGTTAAAGAGTTAATATTTCTGAAGATCGCAACACCGCCTGCTTTCCTATAACTTATTACACCATGTTTGGTGTGTGCATCGGATCTAATACAACCAGACTGATTCATTTGTGTCCTCAATTCGAATCCATCTATATGTACAGGTTCACCTGCATTCATTCAAGTCTCACTTATTGCCAAGTAATCAGACTGTGCATGCGCATCTAATAAGTACTCTGCATGCGCTACTAAATACTGTGCATTGAGATTGGTAACTATAACGTTTAAAATATTCTGTTGTTCAATGGAATCATCATCATTGTTGTAGCTAACAGTATCGTTGTTTGTATTTTTAATATGAAATTTTTTATGCGTTTGGTGAATGTTAGCAGCATGTGCGATTCCAATCTCTCGTATTCGTCTCTGAACTTTTTCATCGAAGGTGCTTGACTATCTGGAGTGAGATAGCAATCACAGTAGTCTTTTGAATTAGTTAAATATAATCCATCTATACTGGTTACTCTATTCAATCAAAACATTAACAGTTGACTTTATTCCGATATGTCATAATCATAGAAGATACGATCAAATGTAGAATCTGGGGATTTAAGTGCCGTGATCTCAGCGGTTAGCAACAATGGGAACTGTTCACGTTTACATTTGATCGTGCCACCTAAATTGATGTTCGCTGTACGTTTAATGAGCGCTGTCCATTTCAAAGCATCTTTTGTGTTGTGTTTGAACTTGGAAATCAAAGGTGGCTTACATTTGATTCGTGCCCATTTCTTCATTTGGCAACTATAACCTTAAACGACAGACGCATTGTTTTTGCTGATGTTGTAGATGTTGTTTACTCGTTTCTTTTTTTTCGAACTCACAACTATAACCTACTACACTCATCTCTTTCACATGTTGTACAGGAGTGAGCACAGGGTCAATAAACAACATTAGAAAAATGATTTCGAACATTTTCGGATTTGCTCAATAGACTTATAATAGGAAAAATAAATAACTATTGCTCGGAAACTCCTTGATGTCTGCCGCTGATATTTGTCACGCACTTATCCAAGGAGCTCGTCTTCATGTCATGCAAAATTAGCTTCCTTTTTTACGGTCCCTTGTGAGTACACCGATCGCACCGTTTACAAATCCATCGTCCACGTCGATGTTCACTCTCAACATATACGATGAGTCAATAGCCAAGCATGTAGGATATTGCAAGCCTCCTAATTCTACAATATCCATTCTGTGTAGTTTTGTTCTTGCTGGATCTAATTCATTTCTGGTGCCATAACCATTAGTTTTATTACTGGTAAAACAACTTATTACACATGATAGCATGCTTGTTGGGAGCATCACGCTGTTACTGCGATGAAACAGCCTAACTACATCGGGCAAATTTTCCATGCACCATTGTTTACTTTTAAATCTTCTCTAAATCAACTGCTTTCTCCTGAGGAAGCAATCTTTCACCATTGCCGATCTTGGTCAGTATAGATGAGAATATTTCATTACTCTGGCACATCACAATGACAAGTGAAATGAATTGTCGTTGATATTGGGCATCACTCGTCTGAACTGACCTTACTTATCTCATCAATTATTACACATTTCACAGAAAGAAATTGGCGAAATTATTGTTGTAGGACCTTAGTAGTCACTCCACTGCCGCTTTTGCTCTTCGGTGTGGTTCTAAATACAGAGTGTACAGATTCTAAACAGTGCAGAGTGTTCCCATTAAAGTTCACTGCAGCCTTACCAGTGGACGCACAGACTATATAAGCATTACGAATTGTATTCTGCCGCTGTCCGAATCAATTTAAGGTTTAATGTTTCCATGATTCATTTCTATCGTAAATATTTTGCCATTGCCAGCAGTACGGGCCAAGTACACATGTATGCATTCGTTATCGCGTGTGGATATTCTGGGTATAAATTCTAAGATCAACTCTCTCTCTGTTCACATTATTCTGCAGATGAATGGACATAACATTTCTACACTTTCTTACAAGTGCGATGGCCTTGTCGGTCTCGTATTCGAATTCATCTTTGTTCTCATATCTGCCTCGCCTAGTCGGTCTCGTATTCTAATTCGTCGTTGTTCTCATACCCGCCTTGCCAACAATACTTCGCATGTACTCATCTTTCATTTTGTTCTCTTTGCAAGTTGTTTGCAATGTCGTCGTCTTTCTTGCACAGTTCTCTAAATTCTTCCATCAATGCATCTATATCTGTTACTTTCGTATTCTTTCCTTTAGGCTAAAATGTTCACCTCGTTCGCATCGTACAATTGGATGAATTTATGTACATCTAATACATCTACAACTTCATTGCGAAATGGATAGAACAATGTAACCATTTCGGGCTTGTAATTGATTGTGTCATCGATGCTATAATGAAGGTATCTAATCACTCTGTGCCCACATTTCTGCGTCTATATGTATTGATGTTTGAACTAAAAATGTCATAAGCTTCATCGTTTTCATTATCAGTATTTTGTTGTTCAGTGGCTTCAAGGCCATCTGTATCATCAACATCTTTTCTCTTTATATGTCTTATATTCATTACCGGTGTATATCATGCAATAAAATGAACTAAACTTATGCTATCTAATCTGCCGGTCTCTCATCATACTTTTAATTCATAGATTTAGCCTGTTGAATTTTTATCTAAATCTTCTTTATCCATCACTGCACGTCTCTTCTTAGCTTTGTGTATCTGTTCTGGCTAAACGGCTAGTCTACAAATGTGACTCATCAAATGGTTGACATCCCGCGTCTTAGGCACACATCTGCAGCGTGTCTAATAGTTTTAAATTTGTTCTACAATGAATGCACAGCATGAAGTCATATTCACATTGGACTGAGGAAACTGGTGGAGCAAACATATCACACTACCGTTATATGGGTGCTTTAAGTCCTTCTCAAACTAAAATCTGTTATAAACATTACATGAATATCCAAATTCATTGTTAATGAATATAAAACGAAATATGAATTCAGTCTCCCAAATTTTCGCATATATGTCGCTCCTTACTTAAATCATATTTGATGAAGATGCTGTTAATGTTGACGGTTATGGCTCGTTATGAACTTCCACTGGTTGAATTCTATCACTCCATGTAGAAACGTTTATGGCATCAGATATGTTATTTTCGTCGAACTCTCAGTTATTGGCGCATTCGTATCGAGCTATAGTTCATCTTGGCGTCGCGGCGCATCAACTTTGAGGCGTTCCTGTTGAGCCCATTGACGCTCAACACCGGACATCCGGGTCTTTTTGGATTCCCCATCTCTCGATCTATATTCCTGTGACAGTTTCTGTAATTTTTCTCGTGTTTATTAGGCATAAATTTGGAAATTCTGTAATTTTTGCGAATTTTCCACACTTCGAAGGCCGATATCTTAGACACTATTAAATATTGAGGCTTAAATTTTAAGCCGTTTTATAAAGCGGAGAAAGATAAAACAAATGACACCTCAAACGTCGTGGTAGCACAAAGGAAGCCGGAGCTAGACTAATTTAATATCCGCCATAGAGCAGATTTTCTGACTCAACTTTGCACTGCGATTGCGTCAGCCATTGAGGTCAGCACGAAATCGATGATGGTCTGAAACATGCTTTGTTCTATACTCTATCGAATGCGATATCGATCATTCTTCTATCATTAATAGTTTTCACGTTATTAAAGTTTTGGTGATCAACACTTTTCGTGACATTCACGATTTAAGCGTGGCGTCCTAGTCTCGAAACGTAAGACGTATTCTACGTTAAAATATTGTATGGATTCACTAGTGAAACTGAAAGTGAACCCTTTAAATTTGAATATTTTGTCGTAAGTTGGTAATAATAAGGTTCTCATTTTGGTGATAATGTTTTGGCAAAATTTCACAGGATCTCTGATCGCAAATTGAAAGGTGTAATTATTTCAAATATAACCTAATCACCGGAACTTTCCACTTTTTCCCGTAATTTTAGCTTTAGAGATATTTTTAAATTGTCAGTTATGCCATATCTTAAAATATAGAGAGTATTCGTATTAGAGTATCTTAAACTTCCAACGGAAAATTTATTAGTGCATACGGTTTCCAACAGGGGAAAAAGTGGCGCTGCTAAAGCTTATACAG
Organism: Rhysida immarginata; assembly: GCA_023313115.1. NCBI lineage: Eukaryota > Metazoa > Arthropoda > Chilopoda > Scolopendromorpha > Scolopendridae > Rhysida > Rhysida immarginata. The sequence continues at coordinate 60,861 of JAHWFO010019794.1, read as the reverse complement.
ACGGTAGTAATGCACTACTGGAATGCTGTTGGAGGGACTGTTCAATATGCGCACCCTCTGCGTCGATGACATGATGAATGATGTTGCTTTCAATTCAGGCAAGGTCTGTACGCTTCCATGATATACACGAACCGTCAGGGTTCCCCATACATAGAAGTCGCATGGATTAAGTAAGGTCTGATGCACGGCCAGCACACCTAACAGTCCTGTCGCTTCGAATTTCTGCATTATCTTTCGTAAACCTCTCGCCGTCATGGGTCCTATTCGCAATCTCTTCACACGGGGATATTCTCTCAATGCTATTGCGCTATAGCTGCCGTTCTTGTAATAATTTCCTTAGGAGCGCACGTTCTTTCTTTCACAATGGCATAGTGATCTCTGCAGATTGGTTGTTGGATATATTGCGCTTGTCTATACGGCGCAATTTCTCCCCTTGTGGCAACGGTTTGCACTAATAAATTTTCCGTTGGAATTCTCTTACCCATGCGCTGCATAGCCTTTACACAAAGTTTCGTCACTATCCGTGTAATAACGCGGTCTGCATCCCGCGCAGAAATAAGGAACTTTAATTATAACTTATTACCCGGTACATTTAATCGTTCATCATTTGTTTAGGACGATGAGTTGCAGCTTCAGACAACGTTTTGGATCGATATTACTAACCTGCGAAGCTCATGGATGATGATAAAATTCCGAACCGAAAATAATGTAGGTAACATCTATATTGAATAATGTATCGATTACAAAAATATTACGTATTCATATTCAAAGAATTCTTAGGGATATTAAATGCACATATAGAGGGTATAGAGGAAATTCCCGAAACAGTCTAATAATTTAGAACAGAATATTTTGGAATACTTTTGGAGGTTCAAAAACCTTCACTCGCCGTTTTTTTCTTGTGCTTCTGCGCCACATTTCTCATCTCGCTATCGCGCTTTGAAGCGAAGTATATCATTTTTAATTTTCCCGTAATATTTTCGCGAAAATTCTCGTAATGTAACCTCCACTATCAGTACCCCTGTTGTTTAGAACCCTCCTTAGGCTTTTAATACTCACTCTATATTTGTCCGCAAGCAATTTTAAAATATCCAATAAAATTTCCACTATTTGGGGTATTGCCATAAACTTGTTTTCTTCTAGTCTTCTTATTATGTCCATTAGCCTTGCGTTGCAGCAATATTTCTCCCCGCGGTTCTTTGCTACTACTAAGTATTTCTGACCTTGGATTAAGATTCGGGCATTTAAGATCACTGGACTGGACGATTAAGATCACTGGACTTGATACGTACATTATGTGATCAAAAGTTCAGAGACACCAGCATTTCTGCATCTCAGGCTTCATATAACAGGAATTACTAAATGGTGGCACCTACTTTTGCTCTAATGACAGCCGCCACGCTCCGGGGAAGACTCTCCATCAGTTTTCGATAGTCAGAAGCTTGAATTTCCCTCCATTCCTACCTCAGAGAACTGGTTAGTTCAGCCACGGATGAAAGACGGTGTGGTCTGGCTCGTAGTCGACGTTCCAATTCATCCCGCAGGTGTTCTTTGGGTTTGAGATCGGGGCTCTGGGCAGGCCAATCCATTTCTTCAACCCCGTTGCCTTGAAACCTCTCGTGAACAGACTATAGCTTTATGGCAAGGAGCATTGTCATGTTGATATAGAAAAGACCCTTGCCCGAACTGTTCTCACAATGTTGGCAGTGCACAGTTGTCCAAGATGTCTCGATAACCAACATCATTCATCGTTCCTTTAACAGAAAAAAAGTTGGCCTAATCCGATCCATGAATAAAGCCCCATATCATGATGTCACCTCCTCCAAACTTCACAGTGGGAACCACACACTTAGGTAGGAAATGTTCTCCAGGTATGCGCCTTACCCAACGTCGTCCATCTGATTGCCAGAGCGTGTACTGTGATTCGTCAGTCCATAGGACACTTTTCCATTGTTCCATGCTCCAGTTTCTGCGAGTTTAACACCACTCCATGCGTGGAATTGTTGTCAGTGGTGGATTGTTTCCATTGCTCCGGTCACACGTGCAAGCATTCGACGAACTCCGTCTGTCAATTTCTTGGGTCTGCCAGTTCGTGGTTGCACTGTTGTTGCTCCGACTTCGCAATCATATTGCCTATAGTAGTACGGGGTGTTTTTAGAATTGTGGAAATCTCACGGACTGAGTAACAACTCAACGTTGCACAACGTTGTAAATCGATGAGCTCTTTTGAAGGTTCCATAATACGAGGCAGTAATTGTCATGCGACATTCATTGTCATGCGACATTTGGCACCCCTCATGATTTATGAGGGGTGTCCCTAAAACTTTTGATCTCATTGTAGTTCAGTTTTCTTTCTGCACCTGTGTGTCTTCTTATCAGAAGCCGTATTTGAAATATTCCGACTTTAACTTTCCCGTATATGGATTACCTACCATTAAATTACAAAATTTCTTCGGCCCTTATTTCCGCTGCTTTATCTTAGTTGCGCTCTTCTTATTAACATTCATATTACCATATACGTTTACTCGGTCTATAAGGCTTTCACGCTTGCCATTCTTTCGACTAAAGCGCTCATTCTTATTATCTTCGTTGTGGCTTCGCTTACGGGTATTTGCTTTATGCCTGAATGAGCTTTAATTACTCCTATACCCTTCACCTTTTGACCCCTTTGTATTCTCCTTTTCCATTAATATTCTAATTATTATTCTATTCTGCTTAGGGCTTGACTAATTTGTGCCGACTTCAAGATTATTATTATTTTTTGCGTAATATTTTCTTCCGCCTTCGATGCATGACCATCTATGTCTCGAAGTGTGGAATCCTCCATTAACTGCAGCCAAAGTTGATTTATTGAATTATTTTTCTTAAATTCGTTATCTGTCGTCGGAATTACATTTACGACCCTCTGAGGTTTTCGCTCGGAGATGAATTCTCACAAAAGGTCATGCTTACTCTCTCTTCCGAATCTTGCGAAACACTTAAATCTATATTTGAGCATCTTAATTTCTCAGTCCATTCTTCTTCAATAGAAGGTTGAAGATATTCTTCAATTGGGGAGCTAATTCTATCATAATTTATTATCCTATGAAGAGGAAAATAATTACATTTCAAATTCTTCCTCTAATGTCCATCTCTGACTTATAATTAATCAAATTAGATACGTTGCCATCGTCTTTAAATTTTTGCGGCTGAGAACGGGATCTACTTATCGTATTACTTAATATTTCTTGAAATAATTTTATCAGTTGTTCTTTAAACAACCCTTTGTTTATCGAGTCCGAATAAGCTGAAGTTTTAATTTATTTAGTCTTGGCTTCTGCAATTCATTGCCGCACATCACATCTTTAATGCATTTTTGCTTCATATCATTAAATACGGAATTCATTTCCCCCTCAGATAAGGAAACTAATCTCTCTTACGTGTGCTTAACTTCTATCACGTTAATAAAATCTGTGGAGTTCCGGTCAAGCTAGTCTAGTTTACTGAATCAGCGCAATAAGTCTTTATTTTCGGATCCATATAAAGCGCAATGTTTGTATGTATCTCTGTAAGTTTGTCCGGTTTTAAAATCCAACTTGGAATTAAGTTATAAAGTTGAAATTTATTTAACAGACAGTTGTGTAATACTATCACAATGATAGAAAAAAAATCCAAAATTCGACATAAGTCTCTTAAAAACTGAAATTGGATGGATGGATGGATTTTCAGCCTGCATCTCCCTTTTTATCCAGGAGACTAGCTGTTTAAGATGAAAGGATGAGGGTGAAAATAGACAAACACAAACATCCATGCCCTCGGCGAGATTCGAACCCGCGACTCGCTGGTAAAAACAAATTAATAATCTATATATCCGTGATCACCGAGAGAGAAGGCCTCGGCACTGAAACGTCACCCGACCATCCTCAAAGCCAACTAGAAAGACAGGCTGGGGCACTTAAAAGTCACATGATCAAAGTAGATCTAGCAACAATCCAATATCCATTGTTTCCATCTTGGATTTCAACAATCGGTGTTTTTTCGTTTGTTGGAAACAATGAAGATTGGATTGTTGCTGGATCTACTTTGGTCATGTGTATTTTTAGTGCCCCGGCCTGTCTTTCTCGTTGGCTACGACCAATGACGTATATTAAAGATAGACTCCGAATCCTATTGTTGTAACTTGAAGCAAATTGGGAAGCTCCATGCCCAGAACTGTCATGGCTGAAAGTGAGTGAAGATGATGCAAAATACATGGCTAAACACGAGAGTAGCTGATTAATAATTCTTTCACACGCCGCTCACGGAGTGATAAGTTTATCTTTTCGTTTACTTTGTATTTGAAGTATTTTATTATATTTTATAAACAATTTTTCGATCATGGTTTCAATTTCAATTTCGTTTCGATTGTCTTTCAGTAACGTATTTTCATTTTAGTTACGTATTTTTGATTTATTTTTGTGGAAAATGATTCCTGATCCTTTTTCTTGTCTATTTGTACAGTTGTACGCAGAACAACTTTGAATAATGGTTTTGAATTAATAATTCCTCGGGTCCAAAATCTTCAAAAACAAAGTAGCCAGACAGCTAATTACTCCACGGCTCACTCCTGCCCAGAACTATCATGGCTCAATTTGCTTCACTTTTTGCCGATGTTAACAATAGGATTCGGAGTCTATCTTTAATATACGTCATTGGCTACGACCACCCTAGCCCAAGCAACAATGTAACCTTTGTTTCCAACAAACGGAAAAATATTGCTAAAATCAAAGATGAAAACAATGAAAGTTACATTGTTGCTTGGAATAAGAAGATCAGACGACTTTTCAGTGCTAGGACCTGTCTTTTTCTTCGGCTACGATGCTTGCCTTAGTGATTCACGTTTTAAGGGGAATAGTTATAAAAAGTAATAAATAAATAATAAAAATCCTTATTATTTCTTTTTTATTAAAATTTTTGGAGATATGTAACGAAGTATTACAAAACAAAATAAGAGAATACAACTTCTACGGCGTGCAGCTGCTCAAGTTTTGCTGAAAAGGTGAAGATACTTTCCCTAATGAGACAATAAATTGAGAAAATTCATTTTTCATGTAGATGTTGTAATATAGTAGCTTTTCAAACATCAACGAACGAGATTCCTCGCTAATTTTCAAACACCAACGACCGATATTCATCTCTAATTTTCAATTACCGAGGTTCGAGATTCTAGAGAAGTTATAGATAATGTTTATCTAAACATATTAGAAAATTATTTAGAAAATATAAAAGAGGTACATCATCTTTCGTTTCTCGTCATTTACGATCGAATGACCAAGTGACTACCATCCCTAAAATCGGGCCCCACTGGGACAATCGGGCCCAAACTTCATAGTAAATTAGATCTTGCCTAGAGAAATCTGCATACCAAATTTCATTCCTTTACCAGTAGACCCTCTAACTCCCACTCTCGTAACGCCGATCCCATTGGTCCTATCAAATAGTGAAAGAGGACATGCCCATGGTAACGATATTCGGAATTTAATTTTCTACGTGAGAAAATGTAAAGAATATGAAGGGAACAGACGAACATTGTGAAAGCCATAAGTACTTCATTCTTTCACTACTTACTAAATTCAGGTCATGATTCCACGCTCTGTGACTGAATACAACTCTACTGAAACAGTTACATATTGATGAGGCTGAAAACAGAGTTTCTCAACACTCTCAATCCATCTATGAAGTACTTTTTAAATTTAGACAGAAATATTTCAATACTCATAGCCTTTTTTTTGATATTCTAAAATGTTAAGGATGCAATGTCGAATTTTCCTTGGCAAGCCAAATTGGACACAAAATTTCAATGCGAGCATTTGAAAGACTGCTTTTCGTTTTTCCAAAGTGAATATTTATGTTATTACTTGAAGAATTTTTCATGTGTCATACTTATATTCAAATTAAGATATTGCAAAATTTCATTAAACAAACAGCCCGAGCAACGCCGGACATATCAGCTATTCCGATATCAAATACCTTATCTGCTGTATTAGTTTTCGTTAAATTTTCCTTTAACTTAATCTGTTTCTGCCTCAGTTTATTCTTTTTCTTTTTCTTACATTGCTAACCTTATCAAGTATTAACGTATTGACAAATGCGCTTTATACGTTAATACGTTGAGACCTGACCTTCCTTCTAGGTGTTACGTTTTTTTTTTTTGTATTTTTTTTTGCCAGCAGTGTATTTCTAAGACGTAATATAGCAGCGATACTATTTTACGTATTAGAAATAGTATCACCGTCAAACCCACATTTCATTAATAAACTGCCTCGACTGAGAGCTCTAAAAAATTCCGGTCGACTACATCCCATTATTTTCATCTTATTTTATAATTGGCTATTTCGTGCCTCTATGCCTACAGGATGTTTCTGTATTAACCTCGATGACTGTAACATTGTATTGGGAGACTTTAACTGTCCTTTTAATAAGGAATCTGGTAATTTAGATAACCTTAAGAATCTTACTTCATCTATGTTTTTATCTCAAATTATATCGTTTCCGACGCGGGTCTCAAAATCGACCTCGAACATTTTGGATCATATATACGTACATAACTCTATGAAGATCAATTCTGTAATTCCCTTAGAAATTCAGAAATGTGATCATGTTGGCTGTGTTGTCAATTTCAACTGGAATAATAATCACTGTTCAACCGGTTTGAATTATGTTTCGTTTCCCAACTACCGACACATGGATTGGTCAAAATTCCACACTGAACTTAATAATATTGATTGGAGTTTGTTTGATAGGTCTGAGGACCCTGATGTATCACTTGAAATATTCATTCAAAATATAATGTCTTGTGCGCATAAAACTAGTTTTAAGTCTACCAGAATAATACAGAAATCTAACTATAAGATGTGGTGGTCATCAAGGCTCTTTCAATTATGGAAAGAGAAAACAACTGCCTATAAAAATTTCTGTTTAAATAAGACACCTGTAAATTTGTTAACTTATAAAGTAGCGAATAAGTCTTTTAAGAAGAGGTTACGTGTTTGCAAAAGGCCATTTCTAGTACGAAAACCGTTTCTCTGTGGAAAATTATTAAGTCCAACTGCAACGCAAATCTCAAAAATTACCTATAGACAAACATAAAATGTTCATTGAATGGCTGAATAATCCAACGGGAGTAGAACAACCGACAATACCGGTTAGGTGGAATCCAACATCTTATTTTACTCCGATTTACCCCCGGTTACCGACTCTAAGACAACTGGCTCGAACTATTAACAATCTTAAAGTAACTGATCTATATGTTTAGCCTAATTCCTGGTCGAATATTAAAAAATCTGGACGGGCCATGTTTACAAAAGATTTTGAACCTCTGCTTAATCACCGTCAAAACGAGGAGATTTCCTGCATTACTGAAGAGAGCAATCATTACCCCCCTTTATAAGTCAGGCGACGGTAACATATTAAATAGCTATCGCCCAATTTCTATGTTACCCCCGATCTCTAAGTTAATTGAGAAGATTATTTTTAAGGATCTCCAAGTTAATCTGTGGTCTCGAATTCCGCATCAGCAACTTGGCGATCGTCCAGGATTTCGAGTCCAGTGGATTCCAATGGATCTCTATATAAAAGCTGTGAAAGCCATTGATCAAGGATACCAGTATATAATTATTCAGACAGATGTTTCTAAGGCATTTGATACCGTTTCGAGAACGCAATTATTTTATGATCTTCATGCCTGAGGTATTGTTGACCCTTATCTAACACTACTCAAAGATTACTTCATGGATCGTTTTAATAGTATATCAGGTAGTCCCCAATTAATGGTTCAGTCTAATAGAGGAGTCATCCAAGGCTCGAGCTTAGGCCCTTTGCTGTTCGCTGTTGCTTCTTCGTCAATGTATCAACATGACTTCAACCTAGAAATTAAAAGTTACGTTGACGACAACATTCTATCCAAATCTTATGATCCTAAAGACAGTGCGATGATCTCTGACCAAATTGAATCAGATATTAAATGGCTAGAGGCTTGGTGTAATGAACGTGGAATGAAACTTAATAAAAACAAATTTAGCTGTATTACTTGTTCTAAATCTTCCTCCTGTAATAAATCAATAAAGATTCCTGGGTTTATTATGGATGCCCGACTTCGTTTTAACTGCCAAGTGAACTCTATTATAACTTTTTTTCATCGCCAAAGTTACCTAATGAAACGTCTGCGGACGTTCTTATCCAAAGCCGAACTTAGAACAGTAATTCAGTCTAAGGTGATTTCAAAACTTTTCTATAATCTTATTATTTGGGCTAGCTCTTCGAAAATTAATTTATGTCGCATAAAAGTCGCCTATAATCAAGTTATACGTGCGGCTTTCAAATTAAACAAATTTACCTCTATTAAGAATGTATGCAGGGTATACCGGTTACCAACTTTAATGTCTATACGTCTATGTCTATACGTCTATAGGCCTTTCAGTGGAATTGGTCAATGCCCTGTGTTTGAAGGGTCATCCTGCAACCTTTGTCAGAGACTGGTTTATAACAAGTAGTCATTTTCGATCGACGAGACAAATGAAATTTGAAATCCCGTTTGTGGTATCTTCTTTCCTTGGCGGTCATTTCCCTTATAATGCCATTTACATATGGAATGAATTGCCCTACAAAGTTCGGTATAAATTAATAACCATTTCTCCTCATGGGATATCACTAGTTCATTGTATAGATCCATAATCACCGACTATTTTATATCAATTCAAGGGAATATGGATTAATTTTCTGAGCAAGTCCATTGTGTGACTTCAATGGTAATGAGACTGTTTAAGATTATTCACCAATTTATATTATTCAGTATTGTATGATTTTAGTTTTATGTTTACTTATGACTGAATAATTCCTCTAGGATGCTGAATTTAGTTAATATTTGGCTGTTTTTTTTTCCTTTTTTAAGCATTATACATTCTCATTTATCATGTATTATTTTAAATTTGTTCTGTTTTCCCTAATTGCTCAAATGTCTTTTGATATATTTACCATGCTTACATTGATGTACTTACTCCCACGGAGTGCTTAGCCGATAAATAAATAAATAAATAAATAAATAAATAAATAAATAAATAAATATATATGTTTCGGGGACCAAAACAACAGAAAATTTCATATGGAGTTGAAAACGCTTCTTTCTAATATTATAATGGTTAGAAGGTGTCCTGCAGTAGATGAAAATAAGGTTAAAGCGTATAGGAGTTGCAAACTGTGTGTTTTTTTTCTACGGTATAACAAGACAATTCAGGCCGGTAACAGACGACAGTGGCGATCTAAGAACATTTCGAATCTGATGTTGAAGAGAGCACAATTTTTGTTCAAATGGTTCTTTGAATTGTCCTTACTCTTCTTCTACTATAGGACATCTTCAAACCATTATAACTCTCGAAAGAAGCGTTTTCGACCTCCGTATTCATGACATTTTCTGCTTGTTTTGGTTCTTGGAACATATCCTTAAAGTTTATACACACCATTCAGAAACATCCTGTGCCTATGGACTCAATTAATGTGAACCGTAGCACAGAATATATAATATACCTATACTAGTTTCGGTTTGGAATTTTATTATCTCTCCGTGAGTTTCACTAGTTAGCTGAGCTAACCTTTAATGATAATTTTGTTACAATGTACCTTTACATCATTAAACAATTTTATTAAAAATGACGAACATTTTAATTTATATACACAATTTCGCTGTAGATTATAATTCTGGTGATTTTATGGAATATTCGAGTTCAAATATTGACGGCACATTGAGGATACCCTCGGTTACAATGGCTGACGAAGGTTATTATATGTGCACCGCAATGAATACAGTCGGCAGTGGACTCAGCAAAGTTGTCTATCTAGATGTTAAAAGTAAATATAATCTTCATTTTAACATTTATTATAGTATTAAGAGGAAAAAAAGATTTAGTACTCTAATGTACAGGGTGCTGCAAATCATCATATTTCGACCATCGTTAATAAAATTTAGGGATTATTATTGACAGAAATAGAATTATAGTGCCCGGCATGAAAGAAAAGGGAAACTGGCGCATGTGTAAATGAATAAAACTCGTTCAACCAATCAGAAACGGACTGGAAACGAGGTATTACTTATTCCTGGCATCAGTAGTAAGTAATGCCTCGATTACTGTCCGTTTCTGATTGGTTGAACGAGTTTTATTCATTTACACATGCCCCAGTTTTTTTTTTCTTTCGTGCCGGGCCAACACCACCTCTACTCAAAGCCTGAGCGCGAAAATTTCATCATCATACCTACTCATAATTTAGGGCTTATTACTGGTAGAAATGCAATTAAAGATGACTACCTATGACGTTTTAACAATGTATGACGTTTCCGCACTCAGGCTTTCTCTTTAGGTAGTGTTGGCCGGGCACTATAACAATGGTCAAATATGATGACGTAACAGTGTATGAGCGGATAGGCTATCCTGCAGTACCAACGCCTCCTAAAGATAAGGCCTGAGCGCGAAAACGACAGACATTGTTACATCATCATCCGAAGATACGTTTAATCGCATTTCAGGGCTTATTATTGGTAGTAATGCGATTAAACGTATCTTCGGATGATGATGTGACAATGTATGACGTTTTCGCGATCAGGCCTTATCTTTAGGAGGCGTTGGCAGTATTGCCCTGTATTTATTTGCAGCATCTTGTATAGCGTAACTTTAGTTTTAGTTAATTACTTTTGTTTTGGTTGACTATTGAAAGGTCCTGCTCGCTTTTCTGTGAAGAAAAGAAACGAGACGGTGGAACTAGGAAAACAGGCAAAATTTGTTTGTGAAGCTCATGGAGATTCACCTCTGAAAATTGCATGGTCTATTGCTAACGAAGTTTTGTCCAGCTCCGATGAAAGGTTTGGAAAAAAAGTATTTGCCATATATTTAAACAATATTGTTCAAACAAAATCTTAAAAAAAATAGAAAAATGGTAACCCGCGAAGAGCAAATATTACTGCTTTAATAAAGGATAATTAAAATAGAATAAAAAACTTTTTTAAAACAACTTTTTATATTTTAAATATTTTAAATAAAAAATGCACTTAAACAGCAGCAAACTTTTTTCTTGATGACCCCGAGCGCAATAAAATCGTCGTCCCGAGACATTGCCAAGACAAATTACATATTGGCACAACGGCTGGCCAATAGTCTCTATTACAATACACAAAGAGTGAACTTTATGGAGAAAAAAATATTTCGTCAATACATTCTTTGTGAATATACAGGGTGTTTCTAAAGGTAGTTACCAAACGTTACACACACTTAGGAGACACTAAAACAGTTTTACCATAGTTTTGGGGGTGCGGCTATGAGGAAGAGAAGTGATGTAATGTGCAAATGAAAATACAAACGTAATATTAATTGGTTTATCGATACATCAAAACAACGCTTACAAAAACTGCTCAAAGTGTCCATCAGCCATTTCGATACATGCATTGCATCGTCGCAACATTGACCCCCGTATGTTGCCAAAGAATCTTGGAATTTCAGGGACTTCTTCGCTGGCACTGCAATGCGGGCAACCAGCTGTTCAATATTAGTGATAGTGTGCTGTAGACGAGTGCCATCATGTGATCCCACAAAAAGAAGTCAAGGGGAGTAAGATCCGGCGATCTGGGAGACCATGCAACTGGTCCATCTCTACCCATCCAACAATTACTGAATGTGTCATTAAGATGGTCACGCACAACACGGGTGAAGTGTGCTGGCGCCTCATCATGTTGGAACCACATCCATCTCAGAATATCTGGTGATACAAGCTCCAGGAGCTCGGACTGCACGGTCATGTGCATTCATTATCATAATTTACCTGTGTGATCACTTTTCTTCCCCATAGCCAGACGATGGTACGGTTTTGACCCCTCATGCTGTGGTAAAAGCTATTTGTTTTCGTGTCCCTATGTGTAACCTTTAGAAACATCCTGTATACAGGTTTATTCAAAATGAATGATGAATAAAAAAAACTTTAAAAAAAAAATAAACTGACGAAAAAAGAAACTGAAAAGGGAAAAATAAATTAAATCTTTTTAGTATTAATAATAATTAATATGTAAATTTCTAAACTAATGTAAGTACCTAACTAATTTTGAGTCTGCGCCAAACTAACAATCAAGCATCTTTTATGACCTTTTCATCGGGGCTAACGATATAACGGGCCCCAGCCAACACCACCTAAAGAGAAAGCCTGAGCGCGGAAACGTCATAGATTGTTACATCATGATACGAAGTCATAATTTAGAGCTTATTATTGGTAGAAATGCGATTAAAGATGACTTTTTATGATGATGTAACAATGTACGAAATTTTCGCGTTCAGGCTTTGAGTAGTGGTGTTGCCCCAGCGTGGTAAAGTCACCTGGCCATCTTATTCCGGCCAACAATCCAATCTTCAATATTTCCAACAAACGAAAAATTAATGATTGTTAAATTTCAGGATGAAAACAAAGAAGATTACATTGTTACTCGGACTTGTATGGTCAGGCAACACCTCCTAGAAAGAAAGCCTCACAGCTGAAAGATCATACATTGTTACATCATCATATTTCGCCCAAATTTAAGGCTTATTATTGGTAGAAATATGATTAACAATGGTCGAAATATGATGGTATAACAATGTATGACGTTTCAGTTATTTGGCTTTCTTTCTAGGAGGTGTTGGGTAAGGTGACTTTTCCGCGCTGGGGCAAAACCTCCTAGAGAGAAGGATTGCGGACAAAAGGTATATATTGTTAAATCATCATCAAGCGGCTATTATTAATCGTATTTCTACCAATAATAAGCCCTAAATTTGGCCGTTTGATAATGACGTAAAAATGTATACACCTTTTATCTGCAGGCCTTCTCTCTAGCAGATGTTGGCTGGGGCCCATTATATCGTTGGCCCCGCCTTTTCATGCAATGATCTAAATTGGCCGTATATCTATAAATGTTATTATTTATCGCTAGAGATTTCACGTTGCATTTTGATATGATTTTGTTTATTTCCTTAAAGCTATTATTAATTTGCTTGATTGTTAGTTTGGCGCCGACTCAAAATTAGTTAGGTACTTACATTAGTTTAGAAATTTACATATTAATCATTATTAATACTAAAAAGATTTAATTTATTTTTCCCTTTTCAGTTTCTTTTTTCGTCGGTTTAATTTTTTTTTAAAGTTTTTATTTTATAATTTTTTGTTGCTAAAATGTACAAATTCTAATATTATCTACTAAATTTTGTTTACTATTACATGTACTTACTTACCCACCTTACATGAATTATTAAATGTTCTATGGAATAGTTATGTACTTTAACAATTATTTATTATTCATATAATATAAATAATTACAAAACAACAATATTTTTATACCAACATAGGCAGGCTTACAAAAATGCTGTTCGTATGAAAAAAAAAAAAAAGGTTGAAAGCCTATGCAAAGAGAAATAGATTAACAAGTAAGGAGAGTATAGATTAGCGCGAGGAAAGACTTTCAATGAAGAGAAGCTATATTAATAAACAATTAAGGAATGACATAACCAAGTATCGAAAGGCTAAACGAAGCTCCGGCATAAATTATTTGAAACATAATTCCAAAATTTTTGAATTGCTTTTGAAAACCTTAGAACAGGTTCCATTGATTCAAATTCGGTAATCTACGAAGTTTATAACTATTTTTATATATTCATTCTTGCCATGTTGTTTCCTCTTGTTTGAAATATTACATACCATATTTTAGCATGGAAAGTTCAATGAACAGTCAGGGTTCTTCTAATGAACAGTCACTGGTGCCTTGAAACCAATTTCGACTATCATTAATTTTACGTTATATTCACTCATGACACATCATTCCAAGTTGTTTGATATATTACATGCCATATTTTAGCATGGAAAGTTCCAATGAATCATACAACCCGGAACAGATCAAACGCTTACTCAAATCTTCATGGATGTTAATGTGCACATTGTCCTTGTCATCCGCTATCAATCTCAAAGTCATTCGCCGATCGTGCACCAGCATTTGTTGCACTTGCACAATGTTGTCTGGAATTCTGCTTGTTAACGACGACTCGAACGTGGCGCATCATAAACAGTTTCCTTTCCTCTAGAAAGGGCTTGTATCAGTCGTAAACCCATTTTCTGCTCACCGCTTCTATTCCATGCACTTGCACCAACATTCCACAAGTCTCCGTTGTAGTTTTATTCATTTTGTTCACGTGCTGCTCCACTGCACCATGACCCGTGAACAAAATGAATACTGTGTTCAACTCTAGATAATGCTTCTCAAAATGTCTCTTAGGGCGCTTTTCTAGCCCACGTTGCTCTAACCAATTGAGCTACCGCGGACATATTCAATTTACAACCAATCTTTTCAATATTCCCACATGGATACCATGACCCACAAATCAGCTCAATCGGCAGAGCAGGACCCCGACGGATCTTCTTTACCCTAAAGCCGGATTCAAACTACGTCGGATTCCGCGACGGCGGCGTCAAAGACAAGAAAAATTTCCTAGCGAAACCGTCGTGATGATTCCCACAAGCGCGGAAAATGACGTCGCGAAATGAATGCTTTCGCTCGTTTCGTGTGGCGAAGATCAAAATCGGACATAGATTCTTTCATCCGATTTGTCCTAAATTACACGGTCGTAATCTATTTTGTTTACATATGTAATTTATATCTAAAACAGGATGTTTTGGGGCTTTGTAATCGAGACGCATGGGCATATTATCGCCGCTCACTTCATCTACTAAAGAGCAGCCATTAAAGAAGCAATGGTGTTGGACATTACGTAGCGATGACGTAGATGCTAAGTTCGCCTTGATTGGCTGCCGCTGTTGGTTTGCCGTCGCGACCAAAGCAGAGCTCGGTTCTATCGTGTTTTCCGCCCGTTTTCCGTCCGTTTTCCGCGCTATCGTGACATCTATAGATGTTTGGTAGTATGATACGTTAATTTAAGGATTGATCATTTAAGGAGAGGCAATTTGAAGCATATTTTAACCATATGCAACATGTTATCCTTAAATTACCGAATCCCTCTACCAAACATATGTTTAATTAAATTACATTATGTTTAATGGAACCAATAAGAATTCGCGATCATCCAATAACATGTGCTTCGTTATTTGTGTTTAATGGAAGAAACCAGAATTAATGGAATTATTGTATGACACGTGCTTAAAGTCTGTTTAATACCTTCTGGCCCCACAGTTTACCTGAGGCAAAAAACTACTTTCTTTTAAGAAGTAATAAATGAAAACCGAAGCTAATTCTCCAAGCGTCTTATAATGATATTATTTGAAAAAATGGAAGTGAAATTCCTCGACCTGGATACGAACCAGGAACCACGCGGGAACCAGAAATACGCTCAACGCCTCTACCAATCGGGCTATCGCAGACACTTTAAGCTGTGCTGTCACCAAGTGTCTTAAAGACCACCATAGTAGTGAAGATGGAAAGCCCATGGTAGATCGGGCATCCAGAGACAAATGAAAGAAAGAGACTGGCAGTGCCCTATTCATTTCGCTGACGGCTACTGGTGCCAGCGGAAGTGCAGCATTCGCCATGTTACGATTGGCAAAAAACTAAGGCAGTATATGTTCTCAATGTAATTTCAGCTGTTTTTGTAGATGATTTCTGGAAGTATTAGTAAGCATAACCTGTTTCTGATTTTCTTTTAAAAACTTTATTGCATTAACTAACGATAACCTATACTTTTAATGACTCCAAATAGCTGATTCAATGCCTAACGAATTTTTAAAAGACAAATATTTTAAAATTTTAAATTAAAAGAAAAGGAAGAAATAATTCTCAGTTCAATAAAATAATCAATTTATTAATCTACATATTGTAATAAGCAATTGTTTGTGATTGTTTCACATCGGTCTCGCTAGCTCAGTGGTTGCGTGATCGCCTCTGATGCCCGAGGACGCGGGTTCGATTCCGGCCGAGAACGACGAGGATTTTTTCAGGGAGAAAATCTTGAGATCACGCACTTCCTTCGGAAGGGAAGTAAAGATGTTGGTCCCGTGTAGTCGTTTGCCAGCTGCACGTTAAAGAACTCTTGCGAGGCAAAATTTGCCGCCCCTATAACCCTGTCCTGAAATGACCATAGAAGTTGAAAAGGACATTAATACCAAACAAACCAAACCAAACCGATTGATTCACATGCACTGCCTCGCGCGATCAGCTGTTTCTTGCCAGCCCCAATATGGCGGCGCGAAGGCACCACTAGAGGGGAGGCCACTACCAGTCTCTTTCTTTCATTTGTCTCTGCGGGCACCCTGTTCACAGATCGGGAATTTGTGACCTACCAAACCATCAAAAAGCTTGATGAACACACTTAAGAAAAAATAAATGAAAACTGGAGCTAACTCTCCAAACATCAGTTAATGAATAGTGACAGCAAAGCTGTACAGTGTCTGCGATTGCCCAATTGGTAGAGGCATCGAGCGTGATAATCCTGATTCCTGGTTCGAATCCAGGTCGCAGATCTTTTCCTTCCATTTTTTCAAATAATATCATTAATTTTCTTTTGTAAAGGCTCAAAGATATGGCACAAGGAAAAGAGTGATTAAGAGTAGTAGCATAATCATAGAAGGGAAGTAGTGAAACTCCGTAGTTCTCTATGTTCCACCGCATTATGGCGCCACTGCTGTTTTTGCTCCAAGCTTATTTTCCTGTTAACTTTTATTTACAAAATGATAAAATCTAAAATGAATTACAACATATCAAAAAAAATTTCAATTGTGTATTTATTAAACTTTATTGCCTTTTATTATTAATAAATTTAAAACAGAATTATACTCTTAAAAAATAAATAACAGTTCTAGTATAACCAGAGAAAGACTTCAAATATTAAAAGAGCAATTTTGCAAATTTTTTAATTGTTTTACTTTTCATTGCATTACAAACATCTTTCCTCAATTCTCTAGCCAGAAAATAAAAACTAGTCTGGATATAATACAAAATACAGGGTGAACCAAATACATTCGCTAAACACTTAAATTCTCGTGGTCTCTCCTTACAGGACGTTAGTCTTTATATTCTTTATAACAACTTCCATAACAAAAAAGAAAGCATTTCGAGTCCTTTTCTCATGAATTTCAATTCCCTATATTGACATTAACCTTCTCAAAGGTACCATTCTTTCATTACCTTACCCTCACTCCCCTCTCCCTCAAACTATTCTCTAATTTGTCAAGGGGCTTCCAACAGCTTCTTTCAGTGTCTTTGGCTTTCCCTCCCTACATTTTTCTTTCGTCACCCCCTTTATAAGCCCCTGTATATAAGACGTCTTCTAAGCCCCTGTTATCACTTTCACTCTATCCAAAAAGTCAGTTGTTTTTTTTTACAGAATCTTACCACGCTGTGTTCATTTCTTTTTAATAAAATAATTATAAATTTAAAGAAACATTTTGTGTACCATAATCATGATATGAGAGTACTATGATTATGCATCTATTTGATTTTGTTTATTCAATTTATTTTTTAAATATACTTACTTTCATTAACAATTTATTTATTTACATAACAAAGAAAAAATTTATAAAATTTGTTCTACAATATCTTTTAAATGAAATTAAATAAATAACCCAAACTGCCAAACAATTCTTGCGATTGGAGCCAAATCTGCAGCAGCGCCACAGTTTCACAAAACTCCCGCGGAGACAATTTGGAGTGACTGTACACTTTAATGTTCGGCTGCAATTTTTTTCTACAAATAGCTCATCAAAAATTGTAAACTAAATTTTTTAGTTTACTTTTAACTCCAATAAAGAAATGTATACAACAATTGGTTTCTGATAAGCATTAAATCTTCAGTAATAAAAATTATTTTCTTCTATGTCAATGTAAAAGCATAAGGAAATTTCACTACATCCCTTCTATGATTATGGTAATAGTGAAACCTGATCTACCATGAGAAAAAGACATTATCAACAGAGAAAGATTTCTTTCTTTATGATTTTCTTGTTAAATTTGACTATTTTTACTTGCACTGTTTTATGTTATATGCTTTATTTTTAGTAAAAATTTGTAATTTAAGAAAAAAATTTTTTTTAATTTTAAAATATTTTTTATAAATGTTAAAAATTTCCAATAGAATTTTAGAAATAAAATATTAAATAATTGTCAATTTAATTTTAAAAATCTGATATTTAAAACTTGCCGAATTAATTTTAAGAATGAAACATTTAAAATATAACAACTTATATAATTTTAAAAATAGCATATTAAACCATTATCGAGAAAATGTTAAGAATAAAGTGTTAAAAGTTTATTCATAATATATTAAAAATTTGTACTAATAAATAATGCGTTTAACACAAAATGGTCCAATATAAAATAGTAATCTGTATATATAAAAAACGGATGTTGGTATGTATGAGATTGATAAACTCCAACATCGTTTGGCCGATCACAACGAAAGTTGGCACATCTAAGTGTTTCTTCATGGAGAAGGTTTTTATGCTATCCATTTAACTTTAACTCCCCACTCGATGGTGCTGCAGCACATCATTTAACCAGACTGAATCACAGTAACGCGTGGCCGGGTAGCTTGTATCATATAACAAGATAAGAGGAAAAGGGTTTTTTTCACACCAAGCTTTTATAATATTTTATTTAGTGGCAACAATAAAGCTTAACTTTGCATCAATAAATAATAGATACATTTAACTCTCGCCATAACGAGTTGTCCAATTGTCACAACAAGCAATTCGTAGTAATGAATTATTACCATTAGAACACGAACCAATGTACCGATTTGAAATTTTTTTTGTTTATCATAAATTGTCATCGATCCTGTGTATGTGTGTCAAGTTTTCAACTCCCTAGCTTGTCGGGAAGTTGGTTTAATATTAATTACAAGATTTGACCTAAACAAACTAACATTGCAAGTTTAATAAAAGCTTTTAAAAATTGAAAAACGATGCTTCTTCCAAAGTAAAGACTTTTCGCCAGTGTACAAAATCTTTTCTTTCAGATTTTGGAGTTACCTACTACTTGTTCATGTAATAATATCGTTGTAAAGAAGTTATTGCCTAAGGTAAATTGTGGGGTCAAAAGGAACTAAACAGACATTAGATAACCTTATGACTTATGAAAAAACTTTTCCATAGTTATTTTCTCAATAAATATCTCAAATAATTCACTTTTTTGGAATGAATTTCGTAAATTTAGAGACCAAAAATATATATTATCCGGGATTTCAGAGAAAAACATTATACGTTAAACGGATGGATTTACATGGAAATAGCTTTCAAGGGATTGGGATCAAAGAAAAAATAAATACGCTATCTGGCCATTCGTCACCGGATACTTCTCCAAAAGCGCATAGAATCATCCGTACATATCATATAATCTATGAAAGATGTTGACTAGTTAGAATACACTCATCGCAGCTGCTGCAGTCAATATGAACAGACGATGCGAACTTAGTACGTAGGAAAGAGGGATGATCATTAGAGACCACAAATTTGGGCATTCGATCCGTGAGGTTGCCAACAAATTTCAGATACCCCGTTCGACAGTGAGTGATGTTATTTTGAAGTGGAAGCAAGAGGGGGTCATAGAGGGGGTCATAACATGCCAACCCAGATCCAGTAAACCGACGAAATTGACAGATCGCGACGGCGAATGTTTAAATCGCGTGGTGATGTCAAACAGGAAGGCTTCGTTAAAAACGCTGGCAGAGAATTTTCGATCGGCATCGTCTAGTGATGCGATTGATCGTACCTCCGCCGGGAAATCGTCGCACTTGGTTTTCATGGATGCTCAGCAGTCATAAGCCAAATATCAAAGCCCTCAATGTTACCCGTCCGTGCAAGGAACGCCGCCAGTGGACTCATCCTATGGAGTGATGAATTCCGTTCTGGCAGTCCGATGAACGTGTATGGGTTTCGCGAATGAACGGCGAACGA
>JAHWFO010019794.1:0-13124 GCA_023313115.1 Rhysida immarginata | reverse complement strand
CTGCACTCAATAAAGTAATTTTCATTTGTTTACAATTAGTTTCGTTGTACTTATCCAAAATTCTGTAGGTGTCCGAAGTTCATTGACGCTAGGCTTGTAAAAAAAACTTGCAAATTTGGGAGTCGATTATTGGCAACCGCCATATTCATAAAAGTGGCCACCGGTAATTCACATTCATAACACAGCCTATCGATGATTCTCGATTACTGATAACCACGTAAGTATGAACTTGTAGAAAGCTTAAATTGATTTTTCTTTAAGTATATCGAGATTATTTTAAACCTCGAAACCTGTTCAATCGCATGTGCCATTCATCTTTTCACCACTTACTTCCCCCATCGGCAGCCATGTTTAAGAACGTGGCGGCTGCCAATAAAAAGATGAAGAAATATTATTAGAGCCTTAGTTTTTGTTATCAAGAATCACACCCCACCAAATTCATTGAGCAGTATGACATTCAGGATTCTAGTTTCACTGAAGAATCTCAGTCTCCTCCACATATCGACAATGAGGAACTCAAAACTCTAGACCGTGCTTGAAATTAAAATCTAACAAGAAATTAATCTCCCCGATGAAGGTATAGGAAAGTAGCGGAAGTTCTAAATTCATCTAGTTTTATCCCTTTATCTGCACTTTTTATTCCCCCCCCCCATTTTTTTAATCGAAAAATTGATTTTCTCGTACGTAGTATTTAGAAAATGAAAAAGAGCTCTATCTTCGTTCCTCATCATTTCCGATCGAATGATATATCACATGCCATTTGTTGCCATAGTTCTAAAGACCAAGTGATTGCCACCCCCACAACTCCGATCCCACTGGAACAATTTGGCCCAAACTGTGTAGTAATGTAGATCTTGGCTAGAATAATCTGCTTACCAAATTTCACTTCTTTACATACATAAATATACGTAGACCTTTTGGTCCCCTCTAACTCCCATCCCATTGGGCCAATCAAAACCAAATTAAATTGTGAAGGAACACATACTATAATAAGCTACATGCCGAATTTCAACTTTCAGGCTCGAAAATTGCAGAAATTATGAAGGGGACGGACAGACAGACGGACATTGTGAAACCAATTAGTAGCTCCATTCTTTCGCTAATTAATAATAATGTTATATAAACAATTGTTAACAGAACAATGCGTAAAACAGTCATTGTAAAAGCAATATAAAGCCATTCAGTTTGGTTGTTCATAAACTACAATGATAAGAGAAAGCCTGACCATTTGCCCTTTCTCCATTGTTCCCAAAAGTCAGTCACAAATAGTAGGATTTACCACCGCTTAGCGACAAAATTTAACATTGTTTCAGAGTCGGTTCATGCCTAAAATGATAGGGAAAATCTATCCATTCACCCCTCGACAAAAAGTAATAAGGAAAATCAATTTTCTATATGAAAAATCAAGTAACCTCTATTTAGTTTTAACATTTATCATAACTTGACAGCATAAGCGACTCTAACAATGTTACATTTTGTCGCTAGGCGGGGCTAAATCCTACTGTTTGCGACTGATTTTTGAGATCCCTGTTTGAACAATGGAGAAAGCCAAATGGGCAGGCTTTCTCTTATCACTGTAGCCAATGGGTTGTTCATCCGATGTTGGAAATAACAATCAGGGACCTACGGATTGTTGCATCACACGAAAGCGGCTATTATTAATCGTATTTCTACCAATAATAACCTCTAAAAGTGGTCGTTTGAACATGACGTTACAATGTAAAACGTTTCTGTGCGCGGGCCTTCTGTTGGCATGGCCTGGAGGGGCAGTTTCCCAGTGCGCTCAAGTATGAATAACAATCTCTTTTCCTATTACCTATTCCTCTGCCCGTTCACCTATACTTTCTGCTGTTGTTTTGTTACTTGGAAATGTTGCATTATTACTTAGAAATTGAATAGGCCTATGTGTATTCATTAAATCATTTTCTGATTTTAATTGGCTTATTAGTCAGTTAATAATAGTAGATTTCCACAGGGTCCGATAAAAAGTACCTTACCTGCTTGAACAAAAAACACAATCGCCTTTAACGCTACCAGGTGTTTACTTATTGAGAAATTTTTTTTAAACGCTCTAGCTGTGGAAGCCAGGATGGAAAGAACTTTAAAAATGGAAAGGTTCAATTAACGTTTATAATTTGTCCAGAATTTCCTTATCTAATAAATGGTTAAATATACTTAATGCAACTCTTAAATTTACAATGGATACCATTAGCAATGTTGATAGGGTAGAAGACAGCGAAAACGCCTTGGAATATTGGCTCCACTCTCCAGATGAAAATGAGAAATGTTGTTTCAGTTACGTTAATTTTAAATACTATTTTAATTTAAAAAACGCATTAATTCTGTCTATCCATCGTTGTTGTTTTTTTTCAAAATATTATAAAAATATGTTATCAGAAATTGCCTGCAAAAGGAACGTTCATGTCGTTTCATTAAGATAAATTATGGATACCTAGTGCCAAATATAACTTATCTATGAAGAAGTTTTACTGAAGACATTTCAAAAGAACCGGGAATTGCGAAGACAGCAAAACATCGGCGTGGAAGGGTTCGATTTTGGTTCAAGTCCAAGAAGTGAATTTATTTTTTATCTTACTCTTCTGTGAAGTTCGTGAAAGTAATAATGGATGATATTTCATCCATTTGATCAATGACGGAACACAGATGCCACATTGCTATCCATTCTTGACAACGATTTCATCCCGTTGACAAATCAAATGTATCAATAAATATTGCGCGGTCGATGGAGAGAAGCTAAAGTGAGACAGAAACATAGATTTGGAGCTATTGATCGCTACAGCCTCGGAGATGAATCCTTATAGTTTGACATTAACGTTTTCTTACGGCTTCTTCAAAGAATTTATTATTGCCGAAGAATTTATTCTTTGTTACAAAACGATTTTAACCTTCCGTCGGGGGCAGTGCAAAAAGCCACTTTTTCGGACGCAACGAGCACATTAGGCATTTTCCATTAAAAGAGCTAATTGCAATTATAAAACCCTTTCTTTATTTTTTTCAAATACTTTCATTAAATTACAACATTTTAAGTGTTTTTGAAAGGCGAAATGTAAACTTATAGAAAAAATTAAAATGATAATCTTTCAGGTAATCTTTCCAATCACAAGTTTGTAGAGCAGTTGTTTCAAAAATAGACATTTCTGCATTGCTTCCAAGCCATTACAAGAGCAAATAGAACAAGAATGATTTTACCGCCAAAGCGGATAAAAGGAGCACATTTTCGTGTTATATCATCATACATGTATACAAAGAATTACCCTACATTTTAAAAAACTTTAGAAAAAATATATAAATATGAAAACAAAATTATAAATTACCTTTTAAGTGCATTAATGTAAAGAGAGAATTTAAACCAATAAACATGAAGAACTGAAAGGTTAAACGAAATGTAAAGTTATTCTTTATATATTTGAACAAATAAAAGTTCTTTAATTTGTAACCATTCCCACATAATGTTAACGAAGTGAGCCTCATTTGCTGAAGCGTTCTGTGTAAACACGTATTATTTATTCATATTCTATTACTAAAGTGTTTCTACGTTATCATCTACCAGTGAAACAAGCGATTAGCTACTAGCAATTAACAATATGTCTCACAGTAATTAGTTCTGGATAATATTAGGCCAACAGCAATATGCTTTGTTGGAATTGTGTCTATGGACAAACCGATCACATAAGCACTTTTCTAAGAAGAATTGTAAAGTAGCAATGTGCCTGACAGATCGCATTAGTCGTGAGAGAGATTCAAAAAAAATTGAAAAAATAACTGATACACATTGAGTCATCACTAGACAAAACAGCTACTCAAAATTGCTATCTATGGAGACAAAGGAAAGGTAAAATGTGACAGGCTTTTAGATCAGTTGCGCCCGCTTGAAAGCCAAGAGCTAAAAACTGGAAAGGAATTTATAAGAAGTATAAAATGGGTCTGTGGTGTGGAATTGACTGTATAGGAAAGAAAACTCTATGCCGCAATAAAAGCATCCAAGATATGAAACGTTGTTTTGGAAATGCAAACTGCATCATTATTTTGTTGCTTTGGAAAAACCAAACTTGGATCAAGTTCGGAAGCAAAGTTCCAGAGGCGGAACTAAGAGAGGGGAGTATTAATGTTTGGGTGTACGAATTTCCTTACTATGTGACAAATGTTTTGGATTGTGGTTTTCTATAAGGTTTTGTATAAATGGGGATTTAAATCAGTGTTGACAGGCTTTTGTGTAATGAATGTGGAATAACCCCAGTGGCAGAAAGAACAATGTGTACTATGGTAACTCCCCAAAGGCGTTTTATTTCGTGTGCAAGATCTGTATATTTAGTGATTTTGTCAGTGTATGACTTTTGTAAATTATGTGTATTGCGGATGTAATTATCAATTGTGTAGAACAGTTTACACTCACTCACCAAAAGTCATGGCACACCCCTCCATTCAGGTTCCCTGTCCGTAATGAGACAGATCCCGCTGCTTCCATTCTCGGAATGCAGGTGCACAGGACTCCTTGATATCACACAATCATTGTTAGCAAAACTAGCTGCAGAAATGGCAGCACGCCGAGAGCTATCCGCATTTGAACAAGGAAATGATTGTTGGTGTCAGACGGATGGGTGCCTCAATATCAGATGTAGCCAAAACCCTGCAATTTTCCGGCACAACCTTTGCAAGGGTCTATCGAGAATATACCCAACGAGGGGTTACAACCCATGATGGACAACGGACGGGCCGCCCACGCCTCATTGATGCCAGAGGTGTTTGCCGGGTCACCCGGCTTGCAAAGGGTGACCAAAGGGCCAAATCGCCATGCGTTACAACCAGGGACGTCCCACAAGTCTCTTCGTGACGACAATTCGACGAACCTTGGCAGCTGCAGGCTTTGGGAGCAGGAGGCCAGATGCACATCGTCGGCAATTCCTAGCCTGGGCCAACCAACATCGACATTGGACTGCTGAGGACTGGCGAAGGGTTACCTGGTCCGACGAGTCTCAGTTTCAGCCGAATCGGGCCGATGGTGGTGTCCGTGTCTTGCACAGGCCGCTTGTCAGGTGGGGACCACTCAGGCAGGTGCAGGCTTCATACTGGTCTGGGGTGTTTTCTCGTGGCATGCAATGGGTCCATTGGTGCATCTGACATCCACTCTGCGTGCTACTTCATACGTCGATCTGCTTGGGGACCACCTGCACCCCTTCATGAACTGTTTTTACCCTGCGGGCGACGGCATCTTCCAGCAAGATAATGCGCCTCCACACACGGCCCTTGTGACACGGCAGTGGGCTGGAGAAACATGCTACCGACTTCACGACAATGATTTGGGCTCCGCGTTCCCCAGATTGCAATTCCATTGAACATTTGTGGGACGTCATCGAACGATCTGTCAGGTCGTCACCAACACAACTGGTAAATGCAACATCGTTATGGAGTGCAGTGGAGGCGGCATGGCTTGCAGTGTTCCGGGGACTGGTAGACTCTCTTCCAAGACGGGTCGCCGCCGTTATCCGGCTAGAGGGGGCCCAATATACACTCACTCACCAAAAGTCATGGCTTTTGGTGAGTGAGTGTATATTGCTTATATCACGTTCAAATTAAGTGATGAACTTAAAAATATGAGCAGAAGCAGTGAGACGAGGAAAAATTAATAAATAATTACTCAAGAAATCATCTAAACTTCACTTCCAAAGAAGTAGAAATAATAAGATGTCTTTTTACATTATACTAATTAAAACAAATTATTTGTATTAATAAATGCACAGTCATTTAATATCTCCTTAACGCAGTCAATAGTAAGCTTAACTGCAATGCACATGAATATAAGGGGAAGCGTTGAAATTGTTTAAGCTTGTGGCTTATTGTAAGTTTTGCCACAATTTATTTTTCTGTATGTTATTATTGGGGACCATTTCTGCTGTTAATATGATCCCGTGTGCATCACTTATTATAGACGATTTCTAGATGAAGTGCTCGTGTCACCTGATTATGCCTTTTCCGCTCAGCAACATGGGAACGTTGGATGTATCCGCCAAATCTCAAGCTTTGAAAGATATGATTTTCATTAACTAAAGATGAATTTCTATTGCGTATTGGAAACTTTCTGAATCTCATTGCTTATTGATGATAAAAAGTTGTACTTGTTTTTTAATATTGCATGATTGTTTTATGAAGTAGTTCTTCCTCTTTGCGTGATGAAGGCATATGTGGATCGGGCAACGGACTTATCTCCTGGAACAGATGCTGCAGTAAAGCTGTGCACGATGGGTTGATGGAGAAAATTCTTCCAAGCACCATTTCAGACATCCTGGTGTCTTCCCAGGAAACTTATGGGCAATATTAGATTATAAGATAAGCACTGCTCCGTGAACTCTGATTTAAAATTCTGAAGATCTTGTAAATCCGTAGCTGTAAAATATCGCAGAATGGCCCCGAATTTTATTTATTGAACTCAATAGTATTTCATTAAATAAACGATTCAGTGTATTACACAAATTTTGTCAACTCGTTTTAATCAAGTTGATTCGAATCCAGGATCTACTTGATCACTCCATTGGGTTTGTTACACGCAGTGGAAGATCTCGGTGACGCGTCGAGCGATGGCTCCTACGGGAACCTTATTTTTACGAAAGAAAGTTCAAAGTTATTAGCAATTAAACAATTAATAATCCTTGGTCTAGTAATATCTAAGGTGATTCAACAAGATATTCAATAAAGAAAGTATGATTTTTGTAACTCGATGTGGAACAATAAATGAATCCGCTGAGAGAGCCTACAAGAAACCCGACTTTCACTATGCCATCATTCGGCTTGAAAGAAATGCTTTTCACCAAAAGTGTAAATATTCAGTTTAATGTTCTTAATGATACGCAATAAGGATTTGATGACCGCGGATATTTTCTTTGAATACAAAATCCAGGGCCACTTCAAACAGCCACGTGAAGGAATAATTGAAGTACCAGAAGAATTCTTTAATTGAAAACTAAGCAATAGAATTTATAGCAACTTCACGTTAATGCTAAGACTGTAATAATGTGGGTTATCTTAATCAAAAACTACGACTCTTCGTCATTTGCTGAATGCCAATTTAAAGCAAAGGCAAAATCACACAGGCTACTCTCATTAATAACGTGAAAGGGAAAGAAACACTAAGATAATCTTCCGTTAAAAATAAAGCACTACAAAATGTTTCTTTCGTTCAACGCCAATCCTAACTGAATTAACTTTCGAATCCTAAGAAATTGAAGAACCTTAGTAAGTAAAATTAAAATCACCAGATTCACATATAAATTCCGTCTGGCGTTGAAGTTTAATGCAAGCGATCGACTCGTGCGCTGGCTTTCCTCTTTCTCAAGCGAATCTGAATTTCAGGTTGAGGATGGCGTAGCGAGAAATAGACGACTTGACAAGGCTTTCTGTTTTCATTCGCCCGCCTTTCTCTCGTATTACTCGTTACGCCCGTTCGCAAGAAAGAGACCAATGAAGTCGCATGAGGTTGTTTCCCTATCGCTTCATTCTTTCCCATTTCCTTTGCTCTATTCCTTCATCCAAGCACCTTCCTTTCAATTCCTTCTTCTTCTTTACTCCAGTCTCACTCGCTGACCTCATCTCTCTCTCTCTCTCTCTCTCGAGTTATCTGTGTCAACCCTTTTTAATGAATTTTCGGAGCGCACTAACTTGACAATTCTTGTTGAATAAAATACTTGTGTCCTCTAGCAACACTCCGGTAAGGCCTGTGGCAGCTTATCTACGAGTGTAATGCTTGGTCTGTTTTGAGGGATATTTTTGTCAGTGATTAAAGCCCTGTCAAAATATAATTTGTATGTAGTGATTAATGCTCTGTTACAGTGGGCGGAGTTTATTTATAATATGGAGTATTGATGTTCCTAAGCTTGTGTATCTTAGCTAGATGTTGATGTATGATGGTTATGTTTGTGTGAACAGTCTGTCTGCGGGAGTATTTTGCAACTGTTGGATGGTTTTCTCTGCGATATAGCATTTCCTGCAAGCCCCATCAGTCGAATCCTTGATAATGTCTTTTCTGTACTTTTAGTGTTAATAACCTGATCTCGTATGGCAATCATGATTCCTTCAGTTTCTCCAAAGAGATTCCCTTCAATCAACTTTTTTTATCCACATGCGGCTGGTTGAGGTCAGAAGGATGTCTATCATGGAATTGCTTTCCGGGCCAAGATTAAAGTTTAGTGTATGTTGTAAGAAAGATGTGGATGTTCTGCTTAGATTTAAATATGTGTATTTTTTATCAGCCATGCAGATTGCTTTGAGTAATGGTGATGTGTGTTGTTTAGAGAAAAATTGACTGAGTCTATTTCTGGTGTATATCTATTATGGTAATAAGACCTCTGCCTCCCTCTGAATGAGGCAAGGTGAGTCTTTCCATATCTGTGTGTGGATGTTTATTATTATTATTATTATTATTATTATTATTATTATTATTATTATTATTAAATTTGAAGTCATTCCCAAGAGATAATTGTCCAAGAAAATCAGCTGTCTCAATAAATCTGTTGTTTCAAAACGTTTTTGAAACTGGAAAAATAAAGAGAATGGATAGCCTTAAGTCTTCAACTTCATTTAGAACTGGATGGAATATTGCTTCACAATTTGAAGACATTATAGGAAATTTCTACCTACCGAAGGTAGATGTTAATACTAGACATTGGAGTTAGTTTATGTCGGTTTCTGTTGCTTCTATATCAGGTAAACATTGGTTGATGGCCCATATTTTTACATTCAACAACTAACCTTCCAATGGAATATTTGCCGGTATTCAAAACAGGAGGCGGTATGAAGAAGAAAAACAAATAAAAAGAAAGAAAAAAACGACAGAGGGGGAAGAGCGAATTGGAAAGCAACTTGTGGAGAAAAAAATGAGTAAAAGAAATTCGATACTACGAGGGAAGAACTGCAGGATCTTCCTCACACCTAAAAGTAGAAGCGAACTGTTAAAAAAAGAGTTTCCCTGCATTATCCACATTACTATAACATAACTAGTAATTGGCCTCGCTTCGCTCGGCTGTGTCATGCTTGCCGTGCGTTTGCCTTATTTAATAAAATCAAAAAATAAAAATAAAAATCAATTTATTTTAAACAACATACTTATTACAAATAGCACGATTCACATTTTTAGTAAAAGTTCTATCGCTATTTTTGATCAATTTCCCTTGTTCTTGAGGTATTTCATGGATACAAATTTTTATATTGCTTTTAAATTTTTAACGTGATAAAGCGACATAAAGTTGAACGTGAGAAAACATTGGTTCATTTAAAATTGAAAAAATGAATGAGAAAATGATTGTCCTTGACTCTTATTTTTAGTCATAACAAAAGAAGGAATAATTGGAAATTGACGTCTTTTAAGTACGAAAGGCAAATTGAAATCACTTGAATTCAAATCGATTCTTGAAATTATAACAATTTCGTTTCTATATGCCTCATTTACAATTTTTTCTTGAATTAAATATCTATGACATGATGTGACTATTAAGCGAGTTGCATTGCATACCTCTTTTTTTGGATTCAAATTTCTTATCAGCATGGAGTCATTGAATTCAGCATTTATATCATAAATCGATTATATATTTTATCATTTGGATCTGCTACCACTGAGTCATTACTTTTGAGTGTAAATTTTCTTTTTTCCATTTGGTCTATAATTTCGTTGTTCAATGTGAGTGTATCAATATTGTTGAAAATAAGATTACCCGATTTGATAAGTCATCAGATGAGAGTGATTGTAGAAATTATATCAGTCTCAGGTGAGACAATCATTTCATTTGGAATTTCAGTTAAATGACGATCAAAATTTTTAATTCTTGAAAAATTTCCAGAACCAATTTTAAGAAGCTACTCATTGAAATCGTCTTGATCTGCACTTCTCATGTTAAATATCAACGAAAGTTTTGTAAAATTTGATGATTTGATGCATGCTTCGATAAATTCTGTTGCTGTTCCTTTTGGTACAACCGGTAAGCATTGTCGAAAATCTCCTCCAATGACTATCACTTTATTTCCGTTTAGTCTCGTTTAGTCGGATCGTTTTGAACTCCATATCTTTGCATTTCATTCCATGTTTTGTTATCATTGTTACTTCATCGACGGTTATAACTTTTGCATCTAAAAAATCTTTACCTAGAAGAGACGATAGCTTAAGTTTGGATGTTAAGTTTTCAAACAATGGAACTGGCAACTTGAAACCGCCATGAACTGTTCTACCTCCTTTCATGAGTGTTGAAGCAATTTCAGTTCTAGCACATGGGAAGACTTTTTCTCCATTTCCTCTGATGAAGTTCATTAAAACTCTATAAAGCTAGTTTTTCCAGACCCACCAGATCCATCAAGATAGAATAATCGAGTTGTGGCATTTTCATCGTAAACAGATTGAGTGGTCCTTTCGAAAGCAGTTCTTTGTTGCGTATTTAAAGTTGAAATGAGTCATTCTGGTTCTCTTCTCTCTTCCGTTGGATTAAAAATTACTGACTCAATTGGCTGCCCAGTTGGCTCTGGCAGATTGAAGAAAGCACAATTAAGACTGTGTTGCTTGAGAACTGAAGAAATGTCGTGAAGAGAATAATGGAATGTAACATCTTCATCAGGATTTCTCAAATTATCGATTGACATTGGTTGTTTGTATTTGTCTCATAAATCTTTTGCATTTGATGGTGAACAAAATACGCAGGTAAAAGAAAAGAACTGTCTAAGTTGAAATGGTGTGTTGAAGACAATACCTTCTCATATACATTTTTCCTATTCTTCGTCGTCTTCAAAAAGGCCTCGTTGTCTTGCTGCTTCGACAAAAGTTGAATATAATACTCCATCAACAGTTCTTAAATCTTCAAATGATTTTGCTCCAGGACCATGAAGCAGAAGAATACGAAGATAGAGTAATTCTTTTGAGTTGGATTAACAATGTACATTCGTGCCATTGTATTAACCACTTCACATCTTCGAGCTTGGCATTTGCTTTCTTTATAAATAAAGTGCTCAGAGATTTCTTGATAAAAATATCGATTTGCATTTTGATTCTCATTATTCAAAGTAAACCAAGCTGTCAATTTTAAAATTTGATTTCTTGCATCATTCAATTTCCTATTTCGAAACGCACGTGCTGCTGATTTGGAAAATGAACGGAAAGTCTGACTATATTGTGTGATCTATCATTCTTCTCCTATTCCAACAAACGCCATATAGCTTCGCTTGCACTATGACAGATTCGATTCGATCTTGATTCTATGACAGATTTGATTTCATTATATAACAATTGTCTTTCTCCTGCCAATAGACCAATCTTTGCACAATCATATCCTATGCAAAAATACTTTCAGATATAAATAATTGCCTGTAGAAATGTGCAAACTTCAACATTGATATGAAAATTGCATCGTAAAAGCAAATTTCTGCTGCATGGAACGACAAATCTGTTATCAACTTCAACATTTCTCACGATGGCAGTTCTTTCTGGCCTTTAACCTGATGAGTTGACTACTGTTATCATCGCAAAATCTTTTGGAAAATTTTTCTTACACTTTCCCTTTTCCATACATGGAGAATTTGGATTAATTTGACCGCAAGGCCCATGAATCATATATCTTGTAACAATCTCAAACAATCTTGAATCACTTTCTTGATCTGGAATTTAGGCACATACTACTCGATTGATAGATGGTGCAGTTTTGAATTTGTCAGCCTCATCAACTGTGATAAGAATGTGTGAAAGAGGAAATCCTCTTTTTTGAAACAACTCAATTGTATAAACATAGCCAACACATTTTCCCAAGATGTTTTATTTTTCATTAAATCATCCATCAAAGATTTCCACTTTAATTTTTAAATGTCAGGTTTGTTGCAAAAGATTTTTCCGGATTTTTATTCCAACACAAAAATGATTGAACTTGAATAACAGATTCAGCTCATGCAGATACCAGGCAATGGTTGAAAAGTGAACCTTGAACTGTTCTGCGAGTTCACTCGTTGTTACATTGTGATCTTCATCAATTGCTTGGCGTAGATCACCATCTGAAATCATGATTGGCCGACCAAAGAGGTGCATCTTGAAGAGTGCTATCTCCGCGTCTGAACCGGCGATACCATTCATCTACTGTACGTAAACTAACAGTGCCATCACCTAAACGTTGGCAAATGTTTCGGTGACATTGCGCAGCACTGATCTTTCCAGAATACTCGTAGAAGATTATTGCTCGAATATGCTCGCGTGAAAGGTCCATTTCAGACCGTTGATGGCACTCGATGTATAGTCAGAAAGTTGATTCTTGGATGTAATATATCAAAGATATTCAGGAATCGAATGCAAAAATTTGTTTGAAAAAATATGAACACCCACCTCGAAAAATGAGCCCTTCTTGGGCACGGGTTCTAAAACCGGAAGAAACTTTTGCAACAACCTGATAATTTATAACTATAACCTTGTATAAATTCACCGATAAAAACAAAAATTGACCGATAAATTTTTCATATCATTTGATTGTTTATCAACAAAACACAGCACAACAAATTAAACGTTAAAATAAATTTTATTTAAGACCATATTTTATACGAAATACAAATTCTTATGATCCAAATGAAAGTTAAAAATATTAATATGTTCCTCTTGAAATTTTTAAATAAAAGGCTATAATTTTGCAATGAAAAATCTGATTGATACCTCGATGAATAGAGCTAATTAGATGCTACATTTCACTCTTTATTTTGTCGAGAAATCTTACAAACCTTCTTTTTAATTGAAAAAAGGTGAAAAGTTTCTCAAAAAATCGATTATCTTGACCAAACCTGAAGTTAATTTTCTTGAACTTAAATGCATTTTAATAGTCTATTATCGTCCTATAGAGCATTTTTGTTTCATGAAGATAACTCTTATGGTTTGGTCAGAAGTGAGGGAAAGTCAATGATCACGGACAGAATAACGTTTTTATTGGGTAAGATTGAAATTAAATTGAAATTGGAATTGAATTGAAATGGAAATTTCGAAAAAAGGCTATAATTTTACAATGTAAAATCTGATTGATACCGTTTATACCTCGATGAATAGAGCTAATTAGAAGCTACATTTCACTTTCTATTTTGTAGAGATATCTTAAAAAACCTCCTTTTAA
>JAHWFO010019793.1:684771-704760 GCA_023313115.1 Rhysida immarginata | reverse complement strand
GTACAATATATAAGATTTAATTTCCTCCATCAATTCTAACATTCTCTGATTTGATGGAGCAGATTGAATTTAAATAAGATTTCTCGGGCAGAAGATTATAAAATAGGGCGGTTTCGTCACTAGAGCACGCGAAATTTTCAATGTTCAGCTGGTTTGCAAACTGGTTAGCTTTTTCTTTTAGAATATCGCCGCTAATGGGAATATTCTTTTGTCGAGCCTAAAACAAATACAGCGTACAGTACATTATAGAAAAAAAGCTTACAGTAATTTCTACAGCACTGTATTGTACCGGAATAGACAAAACGTTAAACCATGTTTCCTTGCTTGTTTAAACCATGTTAAAAGTGCCGTTTCCATGTCTTCGTGTGCTGCTTTTCGCATTCGTTTTCTTCTCAGAGTTCCACTCGATTCAGCCTGTTGTCTTA
The DNA here is from genome assembly GCA_023313115.1 of Rhysida immarginata. Lineage (NCBI taxonomy): Eukaryota > Metazoa > Arthropoda > Chilopoda > Scolopendromorpha > Scolopendridae > Rhysida > Rhysida immarginata. The sequence continues at coordinate 704,335 of JAHWFO010019793.1, read as the reverse complement.
TCTTTTCCGAGTTTTTAAGTATCGTTGATAATGTTGACGGTGGAATGCCAAAGTCTTTAGCAACCTGCCCTTTTATAGCATTTGGTTTTTCCGCTGCATTCAGAATTTGTAACTTAAGATCTAATGAAAGATCCTTTCGTTTCCTTTTGCTTGAAGCTGACATTGAATAAAATTCCTTTGAAAGCACGTGATTCGTTAGTTTGAAAAATTCGACTAAATAGCCAATATTTTTTTATCGAATAATCGACTAAAAAGTATCGACTGATTAAAAAAATCGAGTATTCATTTATTCGAATAATTCAGAAGCAATCACATATGAAATGATTTTGAAAATTATTTTTATTAACTTTACACTTCGAAATCTGAAATTTTATCATTAAAATTGTTCCTAAAAGGACTATTTTTCAATAAAATTATGAAATTTTCCTTCGTATAAACCGTATTTTAATGAAAATATGTTCGTATAAAGCAGAAAATTTTACATAGTAATTGCTTTCTCGGGGACGGGCCACAAAATGTCTTCTTATTAACCGGAATTTCGTATTAACGAGAATTGACTGTACAGTGCTGGCCCTCTGTTTCGGGATTCCTAATGCCGCAAAATTGAATAAGTTGCAGTTAATGGCTGGATCCCGAAAATTTTTGATATTTTTCAGGGGGGGGGGGGAACTGCTCTTAAATTGGACTACTCTTATATCCGCAACTCTTACAAGTGGACTGTATTGTATATACGTAAGGAAGGTAAGTGATCTTTATCGTTGGCTCTGGGAAGGGTGAGCTACATAAAAAGGCTCTCATTGGATCAACGTGTAAATTGGTTGGTACCATGTTGTAAGACCACCTTGTTAGTTGACCATGTTGTCTATCATCCCTTTTTGCGTCGTTTGAAATTTAATTGTTGATTATCCTTTCATCATTTGCATTTTAGAGGAGAACCGTTATCCAAGGTGTTTTGCCCAGCTCATCCTGATGCACCGTTAATAGAAGACTATCGAGCAGGAGATATGGTATGCAGTGAATGTGGATTAGTCGTCGGTGACAGGTATGTTTAAAAAATAAAATTGCTGTAGCTTTTAAAGGTTTTGTTCTGATGTTTCAATTATATCTTTTATTTTTTTGATAGAGTTATCGACGTGGGAACAGAATGGAGAACATTTAGCACAGAAAAAGCCAACAGTGATCCTGCTCGTGTCGGAGCTGCTGAGGTTTGCTTTGTTTAAATGTCTAAAAATGAATATGAGGGAATGTCAGAAAGTAACTCCATTTATTTTTTACTGGAGGAAATGTAGTCGCTGCATAAAAGTTAGCATAGCCAAAAAGAAGGTTGAGTACAAGTGCAGACATTGCATAACAAGAACTGTTCCTGCGCACATGCACTACGTGCTACCAGTTGTTTTACAAATGGCCTCCGCTAACACATCATCTACAGTGGAAGAACAGCGAGCTGTTATAAGGTTTCTTTTTGCAAAAGTTAAGAAACCCGATGAAATTCGTGGGTTAGTGGTAGACGTTTACGGTGCCGATTGTCTGGACTATTCCAGAGTGTGCAAATGGTGTAAAATGTTTCAGGAAGGAACAATTAACCTTGCCGATACACATGCATCAGTGGGTGTACCAGCCATTATCGAGGACATTATCAGCATAATCTGAGAAAACCGTCGCATTTCCTTGAAGTAAGTGAGTGAAACGTTTCACAAATCCTAAGGATCTGCATGGGACATGGCGCATGAGAAGCTTGGATACCGCAAAATCTGTTTGCATTGGATTCCAAAGAGTCTGACTCTAGACCGGCAACAGAATGGAAGAAAACATGTTTCTGAATGGCATTGTCACAGGAGATGGGACCTGGGTCTTGCACTTCACACCTTAGCCTAAAATTATGTGGACACATCCTTCAGCTTGGAAAATTATGCTTACAGTTTTTTTGTGTATACAAGGCATCCTATTTAGGTCGTTCATTAAAAAACAGACCAGCGGACATTGTAAGAAAAGTGCCGAATGCACGAACCAGGAGACTGGGCTAAGATGTAGATATGAACCTGATGAATACGAAGCAGGTGCTGTTCCCTGCTGTTGGCAGCACTGTCGAGCACGGAAATTAAAAACAGATGACAGGCGCACAGCGTCGCCGTCCAGTCAGTCAGTTGCTGTGATCGCAATGTGAAACGGCTGCAATGTAGGCATCAAAAGAAGTGCATCGGGGTGTTGTGTAGTTTTTTGGATGCCTGCATTGTGGATCGACCATTAGTGGACCTATAGTGAAACGTGGACTAAACTGTGGCATGGTATTCGGAATAAGCAACCCGTAAAAGGAAGCGATGTTTGATTTGTTCATTCCAATGCATGCATTCCAGAATCTCTCAACTGGTCCATTTCTGTTGGGAGATTCTGGACTACCCAGCCTGCAGTCTGGACATGGCACCCTCGAACTACCACCTCTTTGGTTCTTTGAAGAGATTTCTGGGTGGTCAGAGGTTTAAGACTGTTGAGGAATTCAAATCTGCCGTGCGCCATTGGTTGTATTCACAGCCGTCCGAGTTCTATGAGCGGGGTATTCTGAAACTGGTGCAGCATTGGGATAAATGCCTAAATTGTCAAGGTTAGGTTAGATATGGAAAAGTAGATAAACTTGTGTAGTTTCAGCTGCGCTTAGTTATTTACCTGTGTTTTGTAATTTTCTTTGAAAAAAATAAATGGTAATTACTTTCTGATATCTCCACGCATTATGTTATAGTTTAGATTATTGTTAATTCAGTTAACTTGATTAGAGATTAAAATTTGCTGTATCATATTTTTAGACTACGAGGGCATGCTGAAAGGTAATGCCTTGTAATATTTGATTTGAAAATGGATTTACTTATTTGAGTAAAACAAAAAGTGGTAACTTACTACAATCTTATTGTTGATAACTACATAATCATTTTTCCTTATAATTGCCCTGGCGATGAATACATTTCACCCAACGGGTGAGCAGTTTCTTGATACTGTCATTGTACAATGTTTCACACAGATTGAAACCAAAGCCCCACTTTTAATTGCACTCTATCGTCAGAATCCGGTCCAGGACTATTGGTCTAAATCCAAAGTCCGGTTGGTCCAAATACCGATTGGTCTAATTCCCAATTGGTCTAAAAGGAGTCTAAAATGCCTGAAAAATTTCCACTGAAAACTGAAAAAAGTTAATTTTCTCTTTTTCAGTGGAAATTTTTCAGTCATTTTAGACCAATCAAAATTTAGACCAATCTGAATTTGGACTAATTGGGATAGACCAATTGGGAATTGGACCAATCGTCATAGACCCGACCCGTCAGAATCAAAATGATGCCCTCTCAGGGGTTCCTTAAGTTTTGGAAACACATGAAAATTGGATGGTGCCAGGGCAGGACTGTATGGAGGAAGATTATCAACAACAGTAAAATCAAGATGCCGAACAAGACTTGTCATTGCACTAGTGTGCAGATAAGATTTGTCATGCAGCAGTAGGGGATGGGTCTATGACGATTGGTCCAAGTCTTGTTCGGCATCTTGATTTTACTGTTGTTGATAATCTTCCTCCATACAGTCCTGCCCTGGCACCATCCGATTTTCATGTGTTTCCAAAACTTAAGGAACTCCTGAGAGGGCATCATTTTGATTCTGACGGGTCTATGACAATTGGTCTAAATCCCGTTTGGTCTAAATCCCGTTTGGTCCAAATTCCGGTTGGTCTAAATTCCTGTTGGTCTAAATTCCGGTTGGTCTAAATCCCGTTTGGTCCAAATTCCGTTTGGTCTAAATCTCGTTTGGTCCAAATTCCGATTGGTCTAAAACCCTATTGGTTATAAAAGGAGACTAAGATGACTGAAAAATCTTCACTGAAAAAGAGAAAATTAACTTTTTTTCAGTTTTCAGTGGAAAATTTTCAGGCATTTTAGTCTCTTTAGACCAATCGGCGTTAGACCAATTATCATAGGCCCATCAGAATCAAAGTGATGCCCTCTCATGCGTTCCTTAAGTTTTGGGAACACATGAAAATCGGATGGTGGCTTGATCAACAAGAGTAAACCCAAGATTCTGAATAAATCTTGTCATTGCATTAGTGTGCAGATGAGCGTTGTCATGCAGCAGTAGGGGCTGCTCTATATGTGGATGAACTCTTTGGATTCATCCTTTTAAATTTTTTTAGGGTTTTAGAGTACCTTACAAAATTTAGGAGTACCTTTAGGCACAAATTCTATATGTGCCACGCTTTTAATATCCCACAAGACTGTAAGCATGAGTTTTCCCAATTCTGTCGTCATGATATACCATGCCTGATTGACGACTGTTCTAGGTTATTCGACGATTTGCTCAGTTCACTGGCACTATTCCGAAGAGTGTCATCAGTTCCGTACGTGGTCTTCCACTTCATTGTCACCATGTTTTTGATGAGCACGAATGGACCAGTGTCGCACAGTACAGATATTGACACATTGATCGTCATAAACAGTCTTCAATCTCCGAGGAATGTCTATCGGTGGCAAATTTTGTGCAATTAAGAACTCTATTACAGTACATTGGTTCATGCGCGCCAACTTCATGTCGCCACCATGTTTTTGACTGGGATTGAGAGTCCTCTAGTGGCAGTTATATGAAACTTGCATCAGTGAAGCTGGAAAATTAACTGAGCAGAATGTGTGATAGCTTGTATTCCGAGCTATGTTAATAGTAACACAAAAAACTTGGAGGCCTTCTTTTCAGTTAGCCCTTGTGTTTTTGAATATAACTCGTCACGGGTTCAAAAGGATTAGCAAAGTTACATTAAAATCTTAATTCTTTATTTGATTAAAATTTGTCTTTATTCTTTCAGAATCCTTTGTTAAATGGTAGTGACTTATCTACAATGATTGGTAGGGGAACGGGAGATGCCAGCTTCGAAGAAGGTGGAGCTCCAAAATATCAAAATAGACGAACGGTATAGAAAGTAACATTTAAAAATTGATCTTAAAATGCGTTTTCAATTTAATTTAAAAGATCGCTTCTTCTCCAGATGAATAGCTCGGACAGAGCACTCGTAAATGCTTTTCGAGAAATCAATACCATGGCAGACCGAATAAATCTTCCAAAAACAATTGTGGTAAGTTTTGATTACTTTGTTTTTGTGATGTATGTCTGTTCTTGAAGTGGTTGTTCATGCTTTCCGTTTTGTTTATTGAAATTTTCTAGGATCGAGCAAATAACCTATTTAAGCAAGTTCATGACGGGAAAACATTAAAAGGTCGAAGCAATGATGCAATTGCGTCTGCTTGCTTATACATTGCTTGTAGGCAAGAGGGGGTTCCAAGAACATTTAAAGGTTTGTTTGTCTTACAATCTTTGTTGTTATGTATGAAATTACTAAATGAGAATGGGTTAAATTAAATTTTAATTTTTAAAATGGAGCTTTTTTTTTTTTTTTTTTTTTTTAGAGCAGCCCTGTTAAATAAACGTTTTTTTAATTTTAAATTTGCTTGCTATTTCATTTCGGTTATACCGGTCTCTTTGGTTATACTGTATAGACAATGTGCTGCGAGTAGTTCATGTACTAGTGTTTATATGTATAATGGCGTTAGTAGTAAGATGCCATTACAGTCATTATAAGTAGATGATTTTTGAAAGAGACCCTGGTCTGCTTACCTCTATTCACAGGAAAGATGTTGTATTTCTTGTGGTCTTCGTGTTTAATGAAATATGGAAGGCAGCATACAGAGATGTGATTATTAAACTGAAGCTAGCAATAAAATAATAATTTTAATTTAACTTTAGAACATAATTTCAGTTGTATCATCGTTTCAAAAAAAAACAAAAAAACAACATGAACAACAACAGCATATGGAAACTGAAATTTATCTTTGTTAAAAAGCTAACTGAAATTGATCATGGTAGGAAGCATGAACCCAGGTCGCTGTGAAAATGTTTGAGACCTTTACAAATCACTTACGAATATGGACTTTTCATTACAGTTGAACCCGAATAACTCTGATAACTCAAATTCCCGGTTAACTCGAACAGTATTTTAATTCCCACCCCCCAGAGCATTTAAATAATAGAAATTTCACTCGTTAACTCAAACAAATTTTTTATTAAATCCCGGATAACTCAAAGAAATTTTTGGTTTTAGTGAATAGGTATTCTTAAATTTAAAGCAAAAACTATATTAGAATATTTTTATTCTATTAAAAATTAATAGAATACGGACCAAATTCAATTCTTCATTGACTTTCATGTTAGATCCAGGAGTGCTCGAGTGACCCCCTCCTCCTCCCTCCTCATGCGCAGTCAAATAAGTAGGCCAAGTATACATAAGAAGATCGAGAACTCGTTATTTTTATATATTCAAAGATATCCAAAAACGTTGCAAGCCATTCGAAAAAAATACGAAAAGTAATGAAGAATTAACATGAAAATAAAAGTTATAGAGTTCGACTTGATAAATGATCGATCTGTTCCTGCTAGACAGTGTCCCTTTTGTTTTTTTTTGTTTGTTTGTTTTTTTTAGTTATATCCAAGTGTGCCTTTAATTTCAGCCAGTCTCCTCGAAAAGCTTTGCCTGATGAAACTTTATTTCATTTTCCAACCTTAATTTTAAGTCCACATGGCAAAGAAAACTGTAGAAATCCACGGTCACTGGCAGCCATTGTTGAAATCGAAACTTGTAACGTGCACATGAAATTGAGAATCGAACTTGTTGATTGCGAGTGTTCAATGGTAGAATTTTCAAACTTAGTAAATGATGACGATTGTGCTTTTGATTTTAGAGGCAGTGTTCATGTTAACCATAAAGTTCATTGCATGAACGATTGCGAGCAAATTTTTAGAAGTAGCCATACACTTCAGATTGGTCGCTGCTATTTTGCTTTCGAAACACTTCAGATCACATTGCCTTTGTTGAAGTAAAAGTGATGGAAATTTGAGAAAAATGTGAATTCTCTGACAATATTTGAATGTAAAACGTTTTTACATTTATCATAAATGTCCTCAGATGAAAAATAAATGCTCAAAAATCGCAAAGAGAAGCTTTTCGAATATTTTTACAAACCGGAAGTAGAATTTGGAAGCCATGCCAAAACGAGATTGGAGCTGATTTTGCATTAAAACGACTGCAAATTACGATGTGTGTACTGTAATTATAAATGGATCTCATAAAAAAAAAAAAAAAATCGAATTTATAAAAACATTGTGAGTATTATGTAATCTTTATAGTTGTCCTATAGCCTCATTTTCGATTTACTGGTTAACTTGAAAACCTGATAACTCAAATTTTTTATCTGGTCTGCTGAAGATTCGAGTTATCAGGGTTCGACTGTAATGTGAAGTACCTATTCCTCTGCTCTTGACCAAATCGGCTGATTAATGATATACTTTTGAAAGTTAAATGCCCTGGAAAAAGCCACATTTCTACTGCAAACTTCCATTTTGTATCTACATGAAAAAAAACGGAAATTTTACACTTAAAGAAATTAATGTTACAAGGTGTATTTTTTAATATGTACTATTTTGATTTAAAAAAAAAAAAAAAAAAAAAAAATTAAATTTAACACCTTAATTTTTATTTGAAAGCCTGGACCTTAATCTACTTTTCACCATAATTTCCACTTACCGGGCTTTGCAAAAGTTCTGTTACACTCTTTACATCCCCCAAAAAATGGACTGCTAATGATTTGGATAATTCCATATCCACAAAAGGATCAAATAACATATTGGAAATTACGTGTTAACCTCTGAGTGATCCTAATGTCCACGACAAAAGCGATGGAAACGAGACAAGTAGAGATCACTGCTCTCCTGCACGTGGGCCACACGAAGTCCGAGATTGCCAAGCTCTTCAAAGTCAGCCGGATGACCATCCACAGAGTTGCAGACAGGCTCAAGAATGGGAGAGACCTTAAAGATCAACCTCGTTCAGGTAGACCTCAACTCATCAACCGTTTGGCTGTGAGAAAAGCCTTCGAACAAGACCCGACGCTCAAAATGACTGCGCTCGCAAAGAAAAAGAAAATTTCGGTGTCCACAGTGTCCAGAGCGGTCGAAGAAGAAGGTGGAAAGAGCGTGAGGCCTCTGCTGACGGATCGGATACGGGAACGTCAGGAGCGCTGTTGCCATCTTCTCAACGACTTGAAGAGTCGTGGCGAGCGAATTGTCATTTTCTCTGACGAAAAGACCTTCACGGTCGATCATGTCGTCAACAAGCAAAACGACTGCGTGGTAAGCTTCGGCCAGGACATCTCCAAGGTCCGCTACGTGTCTACAACCAAGCATCCTGCCTCTGTGATGATGCTCGGAATCGTGGTGTCGAATGGCGAGACAATGCCACCCGTGTGGTTCCCAAGTGGATACCGGCTAACGGCGGCTGATTACAAGGACATCCTGGACACAAAAGTCCTTCCCTGGGTGAAGAAATGCGGACTACATCTTTCAACAGGACGGTGCCCCTGCCCACACGGCCAATACTGTGCAAAACTGGTTGGGGTCCAACATGACCTTCTGGTCGAAGGGCTTTTGGCCTCCGCAGTCGCCAGACCTCAATCCACTTGACTACGGCGTGTGGGCGCATGTCGAGGGGAAGGCCTGCAAGGTCCGTCACAGCAACGTCGACGAGCTGAAAACATCTGTCAAACATGTGTGGACCAGAATGAGGAAGGACTACATTCGCAAAGTTTGCAAGGCTTTTCGGCCTCGTCTGGAGCGGGTTCTTGATGCAGATGGTGGCTACATTAATTAAATGACTAATTACAATGTTATTCTACATGATGACACAATAAAAACATGTCTAACTGCATCGTGAACATCGTCATGTCCATTTCTTTGAGGGTCGTCACGAGTGTATCAGAACTTTTGCAAAGCCCAGTATATTAAGTCGCTTATCGTATTGTATGGCCACTTGATTTGCTAACCACTTCAGCACAGAGTTGCACAAAACCAAATCATTTAGCCGGTGCTTTGACTTTCTCCAGTGTTTAAGGGGATAAGGTTTTAAACCAAATTTTTACTAGTAACGACATGGGTTGTTCACATTACATAGGAATCAAAAGAACATCCCTGGAATGAAGACAATCAACATCACCCAAGAAAGTGAAGCTCATGCAAACAATTTCAGCCTGAAAAATCATGTGCACTGTGCTTTGGGATAGACAGGATGTTTTGCATAGGCTACTCTTCTGTCAGGGCACGGTTTTGCTTGTGGAGTCACACTGCATGGTTAGCAAATCTGGCGGCAGATTTCTATGAGGATTGAATTCAGAAACTAATCATATGATAAGTGTCTTAATATAGGTGGAAATTATGTTGAAAAGTAGATTAAGGTCCAGGCTTTCATATAAAAATTGACCTTATTTCTTTTAATAGCAAAATGGTACTTACTTAAAAAACCCGCATCGTATTATTAGGTTGAAGGACAGCTGTTTAGCTGCAACGCAGAATTGTCATCTTGGAATTTATACTTTAAAGATTTTAAAATGACCAAGCTTTGAGAAATTCATTGCAATTCGGGATTTTGGGTGGCACCTCGTACAAGAGGATAGTAATTTTTACTGATTTTTGGGCTGAAAAAGTGGAATCACATTATACAAGAGGCGTATTATACTTGAAGACTTATGGTAGTTTTTAATATAAATAAAGAAAGAAAGCATGTGGGATTCAAGAAATATGAATTCTGATTGGTTTTCAGTATATATGAATTGATAAGAAATTTCACAACTCTATTCATTGCATTTTGATTTCAGTAGTGTTGGCATTTTCATATCTGGCAATGATGTTCCACCAATTTCAATTTTTTTTTTCTGTGAGTTATTACAAAAAATTACATTCATTCATCTAAACAGTTTTTACTAACCAAATCTAGTCTCAGGCTTTCCATAACGCTTCATCGTTGGGGTTTCCTTTCATTACGAGATTATATCAAGAAAATTTTGGGATGGGTACTTTGAAATTTGTATTACGAGATTTGACTGTAGTCATGAATTGATAAAAGCTTTGAAATATTGGAATTAATTGTACAATATTCATTACAGTTAAGAGATAGTTTGATAATCTCTAATTTCTTTCCTTGTATTTTTATAGAAATTTGTGCAGTTTCCAAGATTTCCAAGAAAGAAATAGGACGGTGTTTTAAGTTAATCCTCAAAGCTCTTGAAACAAGCGTAGATTTAATAACAACTGGAGATTTCATGGTGTGACAGATATTTTTTTATTTTTTATTTTTTTGCTACTACCGTATTTACCTGAATCTAAGACGACCCCTCAAAATTTGCAAGTATTTCAAGAAAAAAAAAAAATTTTCAAGTACTCCCACAGTATTGAAATTCTTTAAGTGTGTCTAAAATGTCCGACCGGTCGCGAAATTTTGGAGCCAACAGTTCAGTCACTGTTGAGCCCGTCACAACGCTCATTGTGGAGCCACCAGTGACCGACTCGAAATTTTGACTATGTCCGATCGACGCGGGAACGATGCAGGCATACCTGCATTTTAAATTTTCTCCCAATTCGGATGACCCTCGATTCATAATGCGACCGGTCGCGCTAATCGCGATCGGCTTTGAATTACAGTCGCAATTAGCGCGACCGGTTGCGTTATGAATCGAGGGTCGTCCGAATCGGGAGAAAATTTAAAATGAATAAAGCCAGCTACGTATGCCTGCATCGTTTCCGTGTCGATCGAACATAGTCAAAATTTCGAGTCAGTCACTGGTGGCTCTAAAATGAGCTTTGTGGCGGGCTTAGACTGGTCGCGACCGGTCGGACTTTTTAGACACTCCCTATGTTTTTAAGTTGTTGTGCAATCTGTTATTCTTACGAAGCACGTGGAAAACAAGCAATTTCATTGGATAACTCCCTCGGTCTCGTTTTCCTCTAATGGCCGAACGCTAAGACTAATGGGATAGTAATGGTGACTTAAATCAGTATTGCCAACTTCGCAGATTTCCCGCTAAATTTTTTCTGATTTTTTATCAAAATTATGCCAAAAGTCTGCTAAAAAATTTCATTAGTACAATTGAATCAGCCAGATTCAACGGATTTTGGCTTTGTTTTAGCGAGAAAAATTTTTGAATCTGCTACATGGGATCCGATACATGTATTCAAAGTTCGACCCGATATTTGATCCGAAGTAGAGTTTCAAACTCAACTATTTTATTTGTAAAGCTTCTCTCCCCACCCAAAATGAAGTTAATTATTTATTAGAGGAAGAAATGTAATGTTTGATGAAAACAGCATAGTTGTACTACTGCCTATAAAGATCGAAAATAGCAATGGACTCTTGCAGTGAAGCACCCCCTCCCCCCATCGCACGCAGTCACAGGGGAAAGATCCAATTCTAAGACGACCTCCCATTTTTTACCCTCTAAATTTGGAAAAAAACTTTGTCTTAGATTCAGGTAAATACGGTATTTGCCTTAGAAGTGTTTGTTCCGTTTTATTAATATCAATTGGATTATCTTTTTCAGTCAAGGTTTTGTTCAAATCTTGGTCTGCCATCCTCTGTACAAAAAGCTGCCACTCACATTGCCCGCAAAGCAGTAGAATTGGACGTTGTACCAGGGTAAGAATTTGTTAATTATTCAGTTCTGGAATTTTAAAAATTTGTATTTAATTGTGATGTTCAGGGATTATGGAGGTTTTTTTCATGTTTATGGTGACGATCCTTAAAACGTTGCAGCACTAGTTTGAAATGCACGTTCATTTGGTAACAGTTATCATTCTATTCTTCATTTTCAAGTTTACTACCAAAATACCATCAAAATTGTAACAATGGGGTATTTCTATGGCTACGTGTGATCGATCAAATTTTTTCGTTTTTGTGGTTTATTTTGAATATCACGATTTCTTATTTTGCAAGCATCAATATAGCTTCAAGAAACCTAATTTAATTTGGTATGAAACTGAGATACAGGTTCTGATGGTTCCCTCATAAGTGTTTGTTGTGTTGCTTCCTCTACGTAATATGGTAAAACTGGGAAGTACAGAAATTCGTTAGTGCCGAGAATAAGTGTGGGAATTGGACTGAAAAATAGAAAAAATCCGGGAATTTTGATGGGAGGTGGAAAAATCAAGCTGGTTTCATTCCGTTTCCCAGTAGTGGTTTTTCCATATATTTATTTGGTTATATCAAAATGACGACCGTTTACTACAGTACCAGTTTCACCCCTCTGAATGGTTGTTGTAGGTACACCTGAAGTTATTAGCAGGCACACCTGTTAATGACAATAAATGGGACGTTATTTCAAGAATTTGTTGTAGCTTCTCTGCATGTCACCCGCCATCCACAGTAAGAAAACCCGCTGCTGAAACTTCAATTTTAACTGCGGAAATCTCATAAATGGTTCATTATCCGAACCATGTTTATATGAACTTTTGTTTTCATCTCGCTGCGGGGAATCACTACCAGAAGTTTGAGATACACCCTGTATATACGGGGTGATTCAAATTCAATGTAAAAAAACTTTAAGGGAGGTAGTATGGGTGATTCTAAGCAAAACAGTTCCTATGAACGCTAACTGAGAGAACAGAAGTAAAAATGCCCCCACCAAGATCAACAGGTTAATAATTCAGTTTTGTAATGCCTAGGATAATGAATTTTGGAGGAATAATAGGGTACATAAAACTATGTACACCATTAAAATTTGATCTTATTCCAACAAGTAGTTTCTGAGTTACACGTTCAAAATCGTAACAGTGCTCACATGCGAGTACTAAACAGCATGTGTTACGATGTTGAGTGCGTAACTCGGAAACTACTCTGAATTCGAGTAAATTTTAACGGTATACAGTTTTATGTACCCAAATTTCATCATCCTAGATCTTAAAGAACCTGAGTTATTAACTTGTTGATCTTAGTGGCGGCATTTTTATTTCTTTTCATATCTCAGTTAGCGTTCAAATTTGGACCCATGTTCATAGGAACCTTTTTGCTTAGAATCGCCCGTACTACCTCCTCTAAAAGTTTTTTACATTGAATTTGAATCAGTCTGTATAAAACTCGTTCCAAGTTGTTTTTTAACATTGTTGAAAGTTCTTGGTAACGGCATGGAGCAAGCCATGGAAAAGAAGAAAGTCAACTTAGCTTCCAGAAGTTGTTCTTTGACACATCTTGGAACAATAGCGTACTTGTTGCTATGTAGTTTTTACCAGGCAATGTTTTTTTAATTGTTCACGAAAATATTGTTCAGACAATAGTGTCCAACTTCGAGAACATGGTTGAGGCGATTAGTTCGTTATCTTCGTTCTTCAGGGCTGGATTTCCATATTTTTGCACCGATGGGCCCATTGAAAATTTTACCTTGCCCATCGGCTCAAAATTTTGCTTCCCAGGGCTCTGGCCACTTTTGGCCCTTGCCTAAGACTGGCCCGAACTATAGCCATCTCTCTCAGCCCTTGAATTTCTAGTTGATAGCAACTAAACTGATTTAGTTGAACACAAATTCAGACGAGTATAATGAAAAAATACGGGAGGCGGTCATAAAATCCTTAAAATCAACATGAAAGAATGATTGCTTTTGAAAATGTGTAGTGCCACTGGGAAGTGACATCCCTCGAGTGCTGGAGAACATAAAGTGGCATTTGTTCAGAACCGCTAAACGCCACCAGAGTGGCAAAAGCATGTTCACCGTAGGCCTCCTCAAGCAAGCGACGTGCTTCAGCTGCATTTTTTTTCAGGTTACAGCAGAAAACCAAAGCTTCCCGTAAATGCTGTTTGTTGGGCACAAAAGCAGACATCTTCGTTGTTGGAAAAATATTTTTGTGTTGCGATATGTGTTGGTATTTAGTTAACAGATGTCCACACCATGAAGAAATACAACTTCTGGCATGTATGTCGACTACATTAGGGTGCCTGGATAAGTGCGGAGAAGGGTGGTGGTGACAACCTATACCGTAAGCTTAAAGCGTGAGCCGCCATTTTGAATCCATGGTCGAAAATGACAATTAAGTTACTATGTTAAATTCGTCGTTGTTTTAAAAACTTGACTGGTGTTTGAAGTTATGCAGTTTTAAATTAGGCCTGCTCAAATTGGGGGAGATTGTAACTGCTCAAATTTTGAAATACTTAAATTTTGATTGGTCAGAGATTCTTTCCTTCGAAAAGAGAGGGGAAAGTACGGAAGACGAGAAATGGCATCGGGAATGAACTTATGCAGCTAATCACTAGTGCAATCATAGAACTGTGCGGTTTTGTCAATAATTAGAACGTTACTTATGAGTGGCGTTGACTGAAATTTGCATTGTGAACGATATTACACATGCACGTCATTCACATTTAGATTCAGTGAATGAATCCACACACGAGACAGAACTCTCATTTGTGCACAATCGAAACTAATATTCCCTAACATATCGCAGGCAGGCGATAGTCAATTGGACAAGGGGCGAAAAGCTTAAGAGACTGGATGCAATCTCTGTGATCAGGGAGTGAACTTCGTTGGACTTCAGCAGGAATGCTGTGACAATGAAGGGGCATCGATAAGGTACACACCGAAGCATCGTCAGCGGAACCACTTAGGGCTAGTGCCAGATAGCAAGGAGCATCGATACAGCATCAACTTTAAGTGCATCGTTGAAAAACAATGATCCAAAAGTGTGAGTGAATGGCTCATCGAGTGTGCAAATAAAGATAAGCACTTGTGGATTTGCGTTAAATTAATAAATGCATCAGAAAAAACGCTGAGATCTCATTGATGAAGTGTGTTACTGCGCAGAACATATGTTAAATGTTAAGTAATACCAAGTGCTCGTTCATAAACTATTTTATTTATGGATGCTGATATTCCCTATTACTAACAAACCAATCCCTAACTCATATTTTGTAATTTAAATTGAATTAAGAATTCATTTGTTTATTAAAAGCTGTGTCTCTCCTGGGTTTTATCTGATTAAGTGCATGCTAGCTTTAAGAGGACTTGGTGGGCACTCTGGGAACAAGTCATTTGTCAGAATAGAGATTGGTGTTTAATTAAAAGAATTTGATATAGGCTTATTGCGGGACACAACACATTTTAACTAGCCATAATTTTCTCCTTGCAACACTTGCAGGAAAACAAAAAAGCCTTCCAGCTTTTTTGGAACGATTTCTGCATTCAGGAACGCAGCAACCAGGCATCGTCTGCTCGTTAAAATTCGATGTTAATAATCTATTTTAAAAGGTCAAGTGATTAAAGTTTCAATTACATACAGCAAAAAGATCTGCAAACTAAACAAATAAAGAAAAATTCTATCATTACCAAGCGAGACTTTAAATATCTTATGATTATTTATGCAAAAAGTATGTGTCCTCCTGTGCGTGGCTGAGTACTTCTGGATTCAAAATGGCGGCCGGAGCCTACAAAATGGCGAGTTGTCACCACCCTTCGCTGCACTTATCTACGCACCCTATACTACATGTGTCGTTAGCACCATCTGTGTGGGAAACCCAGAAACTTAGTTGCACACCTTGTACAGTATCACCCGCTTATAGCGAAATTCAAGGGAACGGAGTTTCTTTTCGTTATATCCCGATTTTGTTATATCCGAATGTAATAAAAATGTACGTACAGTCATGCTTAGAATTAAAACTAAGCATAAAACTAGGCATAATCATTGTTTTAGTAAATTTTATTTAGGATGAAAAAAATTCGATATGGTTTTCTGTTTCATAGTTTTTACATAACTTTTGTTTATAAATTTATGCAACTTAAAATAACTTTCAAAAATTTCGTTTGGCACATCACCGTAGATGGTTAAGCAATTTTTTACTTGATTCATCGGCGAGTCCATCTGCTTCGATGATTGTATGGGCGGTTCTGGTTCATCATCACTTTCTTGGCTCTCCTCTTCGCCATCTTGGATTCTCTGGCTCTGTTCCGCGATGGCGTGCTTCTAAAATCTTTAACTTTAACTCTACAGATAGAGAGTTTCGCTTTGGTTTAGCTATGTTGAACTCCTTGAAAAATTTTGCCTGAATGACTTGACAAAATCAACCAAGCCCATAAATGCTCATGGGCCTTGCAGTTAACCATGTGATGGCACAATCATATGATTGGTTCAAGTGGTTCAAGTACAATCACGTGATCGTTCAACTAGCGTGGCGGCCGTGGTGGCGGGAATGTTTAACCAACCAATCACAATAAAGAAAAATCGCAGTTAGGAAAAAATGATACACGTGTCTACGCATTCGGTCTAGACCGACTTATAATAACAATTAGTGATATTTTCCGAATAAATTTCATCGATTTCCCTTCGCTGTAACCGGATTTCTTTCAAAAACATTTCTCAATAAACGTGTAAAAATGCATAGAAAATAGACTGACGGGGTTGGGACTGAATTTTTTTTTGCTATATGCGGGTGTTCGTTCTAACCGTGTTCGTTATAAGTGGGTAATACTGTAGATGATTCTTTTACGTTAAGGAAAAAAATTCCCGAAAAAAATTTTCAATTTCGTTGGCAAGTCTCAATTGTGTACGAGATAATTGAACATGCTTTGTTTGTTCATTTCTGATGCTAGTGACTCCACTATGGGGGTGTTTATTATTTATATACATCCCATTTTATCACCTATTGTTCTCAGTTTCTCACTGTACCTTTAAAAACCTAACAATCTCGATTTAAAAGCAATCCTCCATATCTCGAAACCTCTTTATCCCGAGTTTTTTTTTTCTCTTCCTGTGAATTTGGTTCACAGAAATCACTGGACACTGATAAAGCGATAAATAATACTTTTCTCTCTTACAGGAGGAGCCCTATTTCTGTGGCAGCAGCAGCCATTTATATGGCATCTCAAGCATCAGAGGATAAGAAAACTCAAAAAGGTATTCTTAATGTTTTCAAATACTTTATTCATACAGTAGAAATTCTGATATTACGAATCGGCT
Source organism: Rhysida immarginata (assembly GCA_023313115.1). Lineage (NCBI taxonomy): Eukaryota > Metazoa > Arthropoda > Chilopoda > Scolopendromorpha > Scolopendridae > Rhysida > Rhysida immarginata. Next base: position 687,502 of record JAHWFO010019793.1, on the reverse strand, counting down.
GGGGGACTATAAAACAATGTTTTCAAAACAACGTGGCACAGTCCGAGGATATAATTCGCAGATGCCCATGCAAGCATTTCAATTGGACTGCTGAGCTAGGTATAGAATGCCGATCTGACGGGATGGAATACGTCGAGAATAGCAGCGCCATCTGTATTTGTTGATGAACTTTGTAACTACTTTTGAAACTTGGTGCGTATAAATTCCCTGGTTTCCTAACCAGAATGCAGCAAACTGTACATTTCTATCGGCTCCCGTTTTTCTTTAATTGATTTTCCAAATTGTCGCTCATTTTTGGGATGTTTTTTGCATTTTATCGATAGAGGTGATTAAAATGTTTCAAGTACAGTTAGCCCCCGACTTATGAAATGGATAGGGATGAGAAAACCTTTCGTAAGTTGATTTTTCGTAAGTCGAGAATGTTCAGACGAAGACATGGAGAAATATACGGAGTAAGGTGGGTTTTTTTTTTTACAAATACATAATAAATTAGAACAAGTATATATACTTACCTTAATGCGGAGCATCTTTCGGCATTCAGAAGCTGGTAGTTGTAGTACTGTACATTGAGTACTATTGGGAGGAGGGTGAGGAGTTGGACAAACTTGCTTGAGGATCATCAACTCCCTCTTCTTCTAAACCTGCGTGATTGGGAAGATGCTTGAGGTGAATCGGATGGTTGGGGTTCACACTTTGATGTAATAAGAATCCAGTGTTGACTGTTTTGTTTGTTTCTTCCTTTCTTGGAAGTTTTATGTTAACAAACAAGAGAATCGTTAACTTGCCTTTCAACTTTAAGGTATCGTTTAAAGCTGGTCATTTTTTTCTAGCAACGGCATTCTATGAGCGATAGAGGAAAAGGTAATGGTAAGGTAATAAAGTAGTGAACGGTAAAATCGCAACACAAATCAAGAGATCACTCTGAATACGTCTTAATGCTAGCAAGTCACGCAAGCAAGAGAGCTCTTAGTACCCATAATGAGGATGCTGACAGGCAACTTTTCTTCCCCATTGGGTTGTGGCGTTGTTAAATCTACTGACTGTGCATGGATTTTTTTGAAAGTTTTCTTGGATAAATTTTGATTTCCTTCTTTCTTTCCTTTTATTTTACGTGGCCGTGTTCTGAATTTTCATAAGTCGGGGGCTGACTTTAATGAAGAAAGTGATTTTTGGATGAATTTTACGTATGTTTTTTCAGAATATCCGAGTATGCAAATAAAAGCCGTTGGTAACACAGGGTGATTCGAAAGTCCCCGAACTCCAGTTTTTAAACCATATTTGCTGCAAAACCATAGAAGATATCAGAGTATTGCTGCTTGCGGCATTTGTGTGTGACCCTTTAGAACATGTTGCACAACGTGAGAGCACCATGATGTGACATGAAAGTGGCATGGGCGAACAATGATGGTTCTCACGCAAGAACAGTCACGTTCTTAGAAGTTTATTTTGTGGAAAAATCATACCAATGTTGCATTCAAAGTTTTCAAAGGTTTTCTGTCGTTCCTATACTGTACCAGGTAAAACTATGTATGATCTTGCATATCGTTTTCACGAGACAGGAAGTGAAAAACCTAAAAGTGCCTGACGGGTCGTGGTGACGACCATGTTTCTGAAGAAAATTCAAGCTTCCCTACAGTATTCTCCACGGAAGTCGCATCAGCGGCTGTCTCAGAGAGTTAGGGGCCCCATATTCAGTCTGCTAGAGGGCTACTAACCTAGGCCTGTATTAAATGCCTAAGCTACGGCCACACAGATTTGAGTAGTGCAAGAGCTTTGTTCTTGGGATTCGGAAAAATGCATTGCTTACTTCTGTTTTAAGAGCAAGAGTTTTACTGCATGAAGTTGGACTTAGTTCTTGTGTGAGAACTTTGTCTGATATAACATCACTACTTGCCCGTACAAGCGTTGTCACGTGGTGCTCTCAAGTGCAGCGCATTCCAAAGGTCACGCAGCTGTCCCGAGCAGCTATACACTGATATCTTTTATGGTTTAACAGTAAATTCGTTTTATAATTGGGGAATTCAACAAGAAAAATAGTCATTTGGAGTCGGGACATGAAAAAATTTCATATTAACAGAGTTCGTAATATACAAGTTCTACTGTATAGTAAATTGTCTAAAAATCTTATGTGGATAATGCAGATGATTAACTTAAGAATAAAACAAAACTCTTTTTCCACAACGAAACAGGAATTGAACAAACATAAAAAGAAAAAGACCGAAAATAAAATGAAAAAATACAAACTGAGTCTGTAAGCGTTTTTCGAAAGCTTTGCTTTCATCATTCAGCAGCCAAGGAGCACCTCGAGAGAACTGACTTGGAATAGAACTTGCTGAGTATTTATAATGGACAGAAGCCAATCAAGACAAAAAGATCCAACTGAAATTTATTGATTGGGTAAGTGCGTCGCCCATTTGATCATTGGTGATTCGCTAATAGGGCCCCTATCCAAGTTGAGTAATAATTTTTTATCTGTTTTTTGAATGGCTAAGCTTTCGAAGGCGTCTAGAAGGTGTTTCTTGTTTATTGACTCAATAAGTTTTATTAGTATTGTGTTAATGTAAAACTTATTGAGTCAATAAACAAGAAACACCTTCTGGACGCCTTCGAAAGTTTAGCCTTTCAAAAAACAGATAAAAAATTATTACTCAACTTAGATAAGGGCCCTATTAGCGAATCACCATTGATCAAATGGGCGACGCACTTACCCAATCAATAAATTTCAGTTGGA
>JAHWFO010019793.1:653436-684671 GCA_023313115.1 Rhysida immarginata | reverse complement strand
CTTCTGTCCGTTATAAATACTCAGCATGTTCTATTCCAAGTCAGTTCTCTCAAGTTCTCTCGAGGTGCTCCTTGGCTGCTGAATGATGAAAGCAAAGCTTTCAAAAAGCGCTTACGGACTCGGGTTGTATTTTTTCATTTTATTTTCGGTCTTTTTCTTTTTATGTTTGTTCAATTCCTGTGTCGTTGTGGAAAAAGAGTTTTATTTTATTCTTAAGTTAATCCTCTACTGTATAGTATTTGGTTTCTGATTCAGGTGATAAACTGAATGATCATGTGAAACTAGATCCTCTAGAACAGTGGTTCTCAACCTTTATAGTTACGTGACACTTTTAATACAATTCCCCATGATGTGGTGACCCCGACTGTAATTTTTACCAATGGAAAAAATTTGTACAATAACATGTTTTCATGTTTTACATATTAGAATACAAACAAAAGAAAAAAAACAAACTTATTTCCGATGGTCTTAGCCGACCCCTGGCAAATCGTTATTCGACCCCCGATGGGGTCGCGACCCACAGGTTGAGAACCGCTGCTCTAGAAGTTGATTTATTAAATGAAAGTCTTTATTTTTAATTAGAAATTGGTGACATTGCTGGCGTGGCTGACGTAACTATTCGCCAGTCTTATAAACTGATGTATCCACGTGCAGCAGAACTTTTCCCAGATGACTTCAAGTTTGTGACGCCGATAGACCAACTTCCTCAATTATGAGATAAATATTGAATGTACAACAGCATTGGACTCTTAAAAAAAATTTTCGTACTCCAGACAATTATTGAATAGAAATACAGTACCTTACGATATATTTCACAAATACTATGATTTAAATATCGTTATTTTTTTTTTTTTTTTCCTTTTTTTTATTTTTTATTTTTTTTACCGTAAGTGACGTTGATTATATTTTTATAGCACAAATCATTTTCTATATTTACAGTGTAGAACTTTATTTTTTTTTTCTATTATTTGTATGAATTTTATCTTTCACATCCTGTAAGAATTATTTGTCATTTCCTTCACTGAAGATAAAAATATGTAATGTGCTTCATAATTTATTTTGTTAAAATAAATTTTTTTGTACAATATTAAACATTGCTTGATATCAGTCTTATTATTGATCAAAATATCAGGTCGTTGCATATCAAATGTCAGATTGCAGAGGTCATCTTTAATGGCTCTCTAGAAAGTACCCCTTCACACGTGCTATTCGAAATAACCCCCATGCAATCCAAACATTGTTGCCAGGTGCGGAGAGTACAGGGGGTGTGGAAGCACCTCGTAGCCCAGAGCCTGTAGAGCCTGCACAGTCGTTTGTGCAACGTGTGGAAGCACGTTGTCATGCAGCAGAAGGATGCCTTTGCGATGCACAAGTGCAGGTTGTTGCTGACAGTTTTGTGTCCTTAAGATGCAGTTCACGACAGTAGGTGGCAGCGGTGATAGTCTCCCCCTGCTGCAGGAAACTGTAATGCACTACACCACGGATGTTCCTGGGGTGCAACGGGGGTTTAGGGAACTGTCGCGGGGGTTTATCAGCATCTAGCCACTGTGCTGACCATTTCCTATTGTCGTATAAGAGCTACTTCTCGTCGCAGGTGACAATGCGATCAAGAATTCCCACTTCTTTGAGGCGCAAAAGCAATTCTGTACACAACTTACACCAACACTCTTTTTGGTTTTCCTTAAGTTCATGTGGAACCCATTTGTCCTGCTTTTTCATTTTGCTGATGGTCCTAAGGTGTCTACTGAGAGTCGACACTGATACAGCATTATCCCCTGCAAAGTCCCGAACAGTTTTTGACTGGTCCTCTTCCACAGATCGCTTCAGATCAGCGTCATTTGACACGTTGGGCGGTCTGCTGTTGGGCTCATTTGCCAGGTTCGTCGCTCCCACCTGGAATTTTTGGAACCCATGTTGGACAAATACGTTCGTTTATGGTGCCTACACCGAATACCTTATTGATGTTTCGAGAGGTGTTGGATGCAGTGTGATTCAACGTGAACTCTTAATGCATTATCACACGTGATTCGTATGAAGTCAGGACTATCTTTGCTTGGGTTCAAACCGTATTAAATATCGCAGACATGCAAATTTCTGGCAGCTGGTCGCTGATAGGTTTATCTCTGGGAATGTATCACTTTATGGATACTTGCTATAAAACGTGGAAGCCGTGCTGAAGCGTGGTACCCACCTCGAAATCTGACATTTGATATGCAACGACCTGATACAATTTTACAGCAACACTAGATCAGTCATCTGCGTTTTTGATTTACGTTGCTGCGTGAGAAAAGGACCAGGAATAGGTAGTGTCTTTAATAGGCGTTCGACGACGTTTCGAGTATCATCTCGTCTTCAGGAACTTTGATCGACGATAGAATGGCAAGGACATAATCACCCGACAATGTTGATGACACTTTGATTAACTTTGAAATCATTATTCAAAGTTACTTTATATCCAATAACCATTTCTACAAGATCCCCACGGGAGTAATAATGGGATCACCCATCAGTTCAATCATATCAGAGTTTTTGCAAGACCTGGAGGAGAAACGTATAATCCCATTCACAGAGGACAGTACTATCATTTACCAGAATAGATACGTTGATGACACGCTTACATACAACCGAGAGGTAACCACAGCTGATGAAGTGCTAGACAAATTCAACGCCTTCCATAGCAGTATTTCCTACATGTTGGAAAAAGAAGAGGACAACGGTGTCAATTTTCTGGATCTGACACTTCGAAAAAATTTCTCTAACAAAAAATTAGATTTCTCTATATACAGGAAACCTATTGCCACAGGCAACCTAATTGCCTTTGCCTCAAACGACCCACCACAACATAGGGCAGCGGCCCTTAACTACTTATTTAACCGAGCATTAACATGACAGATCACTGAAGCTGACAAAAACTAAGAGCTACGCCTCACTTACGATTTCGCTAGCAGGAATGAATTCCCGGACCAAGTCAATGTTTCGGAAAACGAGATGCAATATCGAAGTACGACGGAGTAATTAAGACCCTAACACGGAGAACTCGCAATACGCCACGTTTACATACACAGGCCCTGAGACTGCCAGAGTCTCAAATGTTCTCAGGAACCATGGATTGAGAATCGCCAAACAAGTGCCGCTACAGAATCATCCACGATAAGCCTAAATTCAACAAGATCTGTGCCAGATGGGTCCCTAAGCAACTTTTCACCTGAAGATCACAAAACCACCCAGGTGGAAATCTGTCCCATTCTGCTCCAGCAATAGGACAGGGAAGGTGAAAGCTTCCTAAGGCATTTTGTGACCACTGACGAGGCATGAACTCATCACCATACTCCTGAAAGCATGCTTGCGACCTTGGATTGGCAACATACTGACTCACCACGACCCAAGAAATTGATGGCGACTGTATTCTGGGACATTAAGGGTATCATTCGTTTCTATTTTCTGGAAGAACATAGAACCATAAATGGAGCCTACACTGTGACAATTTAAGGATGTCCCTGAAGCTGGCACTAAGGAAAAAGCGACCAGGACTCCTTACCAGTGGTGTTTGTTTTCTGCAAGACAATTCACTAGTTTCCTATAATAGTCGCGCCAACTGTCCCGCGAGGGCGCTGCAGGTTTTCGCCATTACTGCAATGTGAAATGTGCTTGGCTTGTTTGGCTTGTGTGTAGGAGAAAAAATCGTTGTTACACGTTTTGTTAACGTTTGTTTCTAAACTAGACTTTTAATACTATTAAACATGGCTTCGAGGTCTAGTGGAACATGTTGTGCAGTGGTGGGATGCAAAAACAACTGGAGAAAGTTGAAGATGTGGAAGGAAGAAGACTGTGACATTGACGAAGATGAAGATGAAGAGAAAACACTTTGGAAATTTGATTGAATCTGGGGCTAAAGATTATATCTTACCCTGGGAATCGATTGAAATATTTCACCATCCAACATATATGCTATTTGGATGTGAAATTTTATCACCTATTTCAGAAATCATATTTTTGCTTTTATTAAAGTTATACTAAAAAACATGTTTGTTTTATTTGTACTCTTTACATACTACAACCATCTACGGTTAATGAACTTTTCCACAAATGAATGGATGATTACTATTCTAAATTAAAGACTAGTCTATTAATTTTTAAAAATTTAAGGGATGAGTTAATATTTTAAAAAATCCGCCGGCTCAGTGGCTGAGAGCGTTGAGGCGCAGGTCTTGCCACTCTCGTAACCAGCGAGTCGCGGGTTCGAATCCCGCCGAGGGCATGGAGGTTTGTGTTTGTCTATTTCACCATCATCCTTTCATCCCAAACAGCTAGTCTCCTGGATAAAAGAGGAGATGCAGGCTGAACTATCCCTCCTATCCATCCAAATTAAAAATCCATGTTCTAGTAATAGTGGTCTAATAATGTACTAATTTAGTAGTTAAGAAAAACACAACTTACCTCCAAGTTCAATGAAAGTCATTGGTGAAAGTCACTTCAATCACAGTAAAGGTGCAAAAACGAAGAAATAACCTGTGGTTTAGTTGACTTGCACACAAACGCACATTGCAGCAATGGCGGATGGGCAGGGCCAGCCAACATGGCCGCGCCCATAAGATTTATGGGAAACTAGTGAATACCAGGCCAAACTGACTATGGACACACTGACGGATCTCAAATGGGACATCTTACCACGTCTTCCATACACCCTGCTCTTCCCTTGCGACTATCACCTTTTTGGACCATTGAAAGAGATCTTGGCAGGGCAGAGTTTCGGCTCCAATGAGGAAGTGAAAAAGGCTGTCCTGATGCGGTTTCGACATCAGCCTGAAGATGTATACAGAACCGGTATCCACATGCTCCCACAACAACGAAAAAAATCTGTAGAAATAAATATTGAGAAATAAATATTGTGTGTGTTATAGTTACCTGATTTTATAAAAAATAAAGTCCAGATCTAATTCGAATGCCCCTTGTAGCATAAAAAGAATTGTTTTTGCGCACGCGCTCTACCTGCTACCAGTCGTTTTACAAATGGCTGTATCGGACTCGGTGGCTCAGTGGTTGCGTGATCGCCTCTGATGCCCGAGGACACGAGGATTTTTTCAGGGGGGTGGAAATCCTGAGATCACGCACTTCCTTCGGAAGGGAAGTAAAGCCGTTGGTTCCGTGTAGTCGTTTGCTGGCTGCACGTTAAAGAACCCTTGCGAGGAAAAATTTGCGGCCACTATAACGCCGTCCTGAAATGACCCTAGCAGTTGAAAAGGACGTTAATACCAAACAAACCAACCAACCAACAAATGGCTGCCGCTATCACCTCATTTACCGTGGAAGAACAGCAAGCTGTTAGGGATTCTTTTTGCAAAAGGCAAGAGACCCACTGAAATTTATGGGGAAATGGTAAAAGTTTGCGGTGCTGATTGTCTAGAACATTCCATGTGTGGAAAATGGTGTAAAATGTTTCTGGAAAGAAGAGTTATCCTTGCCAATAAACAGCATTCTGGGTGGCCTGCATCAGCAGCAACATCAGCCATTATCGAAGACCTGGGATATGGATCTGCATGGGATATGGTGCATGAGAAGCTTAGATACCGTAAAGTCTGTAGGTGTTGGATTCCAAAAAGTCTGACACCTAAACAGACCGGCAACGGTATGGCGTGCAGTTCGCAACATCTGTGGCGGTACAACCAGGGGGAAAATGCGTTTCTGAATGGCATTGTCACAGGAGATGAGTTCCTGGGTCTAAAACTGCAAGCATGTTGTGGAAACATCCTTGTTCTCCCGTTTGCATAACATTCACAGTTTCTCCCACAGCTGGGAAGAATATGCGTACAGTTTTTTGGGGTGTGCAAGGCATCCTTTCAGAATTCCTACCTCGTGGGTCGACCGTCAACGCCACTACCTGTTGTCAAACATCTAGGCTGCGGCGTGTATTCGGGATAAGCGACCAGAAAGAGGAAACTATGCTCGACTTGCAGGGATCGATGTTTTAAGCATCTACAGGCGAAACCAGTCTTCAGAAAACAGTGAAATTTCTTTGGAGAACATAATGGATGGATGAGAATTTGTTTCAGCGAGGAAAAAATTAGTTATGAATTTCGTCACCAGAGGGCGTTTTACGTTGAATACCTGTAGTAAAAATGAAAATTTGTGCCGTCACGCAGCAGCCGTTACCTATAAAACCAAGGAACAGTCGCGGAGATTTTGTGTTCAATGCGTATGTCGCTCCGTAGCAGACGAAAAAGACCGTCCTGGCCACTCGAAAGTTACCAGACCATAATAGTCTGAGGAACAATCCAACCGTCAATGTTTGCATTTTGAATTTTAACAATCCGATAGGCCATGTTCAACTGTTCATAAGATCATGTGGAATATCCTGCGATATCCGTACATGGTTATGACGATTGACTCCAGTTCTCACTTAAATTTCTTGCTCGCGTTGAAGTCCATGCAGAATGGACGTGGAATATCCTCTTGACAGACGAAGCACAGTTTCAATTGGATGGTGCAGTGAATACACAACTTCTGCATTTGGGAACCAGAAAATCCGCATGCTTTCTTAGAGGTTTTGTTGCATTCCCCAAAAGTGACGCTATGGTGTGGATTTATGGCATCATTTATTCTCGGTCCGTACTTCTTCCAGGAGTTAAGTTCTAGATTACTTGAAATCAAAAGAAGTTCAGTAACCACCAAAAAATAGAACAGGGCCGAAAGCAATCTTAAAACCTCGTGATGTGCGGCACACTGTCAACGCAGCATCCAATGAATGCACATCTGTGAGGCGAATTCGAGCTGAATTGGACCTTCCATGCAGTAGTAGTACGACAGTGTACAGAGCCATGAACGTTTGCGTTCCATTCCACCATTAACAAACCACCACAAACGTGGCAGATTGACATGGGCTACAACACACATGTCCTAGACCGACGAATGGTTGAAAATTTTTTTCTCAGACGAAAAAAATTCAATTTGGATGGATCGGACGGGTGGGCTTGCTGTTGGCATGATTTGAGAAAAGAACCGAAGACGTTTTCAAAACGTCAAACGGTTGGCGATTCAGTGATGGTGTGGGAGCATTTGGCTTCAATGGAACGTCAACATTGGCGTTTATTTCAAAGAGGTACCAGGAGATCTTGGAAGAACATCTTTAGTCTACTGAAGCAGTTTTCTGTGGAGAAAACTGGCGTTCTCAACAAGATAATGCACCAATACACAATTCCAAGGACACCAAAAAGTAGTTGGAATCACACAACGTTCGAGTTTTGTTGTGGCCATCCAGAAGCCCACATAACAATCCAATCGAGAACTTGTGGGGCATTATGGCCAGGCAAGTGTACAAAAATGCACGTCAATTTTCATCAATTTCTGAATTGAAGTCTGCAATTGAAGATGCCTGGTACTCTCTGGATCCTGGAACTCTTCAAGAACTCATTCAATCAATACCAAACAGAGTTTTTGATGTCATCAACAAAGGGGGAAGTCACGGTGGACGTTAAATTTTTTTATTATTGTTTAAACTGGTGCTAAATCGTGCCCATCCGAATAAATGTGAAACACTCAATTTCAATTTTTTTCAAGTTTTCAAGTGTTTTTTTTAATAACGAGTTGTTTATGTTTTTTGTTATATTTAGAGGGCCTATAGTTCATTTGAAGCATTATCATTGTTGTAGAAATTAAATAAAGGTCAAAACCATTGACAACGTGCTATTTTTAATGTGTCCGAATAAATTTGAAACATACTGTACAACACTGAGTTCCCCCACACATTGCACTGTGTGTTAAGGATGTTCTTAGACGAAATTCATCAGCCGTCACTTTTCGCTGCCTGATTCGTCCTGGTTTTGGGAACATTTGAAACATCTGGTAGGTCGTGGCAATCCAAGACTTTACCTGATCTTAAAGATAACATTCCACCCACATATGCAACGTTTTGCCGCACACACTTCGGTCAGCTGTAGAGCATGTAATTTGTTGTGTTTTACACGTGTTGAACTGTTAAAGTACAGGGTCTTGATAATTAAGTTCCATTTTGACATGGCCATAAAAAAAAACTACCGGACCAAATGCTATAATACTTGGGAATATTATACAAGAGGACATGGGAAGTTCATACCCACAAAAAAAAAAATTAGTTCAAAAGGTCACCACCAGCATGGAATGGCGCTCTATGCAATATTCGTATACGAAATTAGACACAGTAATCCAGTATAACCTGCTTTCGGTAAATGGTGGAGGCCACATTCAACATGTAACTAATTTTAGTAACGATTAAAGACTTGTTAACCTGTGTCTTCGTGTCTAAGTTCGTATACGAATATTGCATAGAGCGCCATTCCATGCTGGTGGTGACCTTTTGAACTAATTTTTTTTTGGTGGGTATGAACTTCCCATGCCCTCTTGTATAATATTACCAAGTATTATAGCTTTTGGTCCAGTAGTTTTTTTTATGGCCATGTCAAAATGGAACTTTAATTATAAAGACCCTGTATTGTACACGTGTGGCTAAAAGTGTAATTAGTTATTAAAACGTCCTCTGGTGGCGAGATTTGTAACTAATTTTATTTTTCGTTGAACCCATCCCGAACTCCATCATACTATCTAACCTCCAAATCACCTTTCACATTTTCTCTGACCCTTTTTATCCTTAACACCTCCCCCCTCCGTTTTTTCTGCTAGCGTCCTGGCTTTCACATAGCCAAGTCACTTACCAAAATTATCTGCGCAATAGTATACAATGTGTTTTACCCTTGTTTTGCCACCTACTATTCTTGATTATTTTACCTTCTTTTGCTTTTGCTTTCACTTTATACTTATAAATTACTCTGGTTATTCTTTAATGTCCAGCTCTTCAGCTCCTTTAGTTATAAAATTTTTGTTTGACTGCTTATTTTAAGTAAATACAGGGCGATTTATAAAATAACGTGAGGTATCCAGAGCCCTCTAGCGAGTAAAGAAATCGAAGAAACATAAGCAAATTTGACGGGCGTACATAGTGGACCATGGGATTTCGATTTCTAAAAAAATAAAAATTAGTACCAAAAGTCGCCACCAGTAAGATTTTGGCGCTGTTTACTGAATAAAATGCATTCTTTTGTATAAACGCGTTCCGTGTAGCGATTGTGAGTAAAAAAGGAAAGGCTATGAGAATTCTCATCATTCTGATGCCAACTTCCTTTCTAAGGCTCTTACCTTACGGGACCGTGCTTTGTTAGTCGAGCTGTATTATCAGCAGAACGAAAATGCTAATGCTGCCCTTCATGAATTTCGGCGGTTAAAGAAGTTTTGTAAACCTCTTAACCGGAGCATAACAAACCCACAAAACATGATTCAGCGATTTTAAACTACAGGAACTCTAGAACAGCAACCAGGCCGGGGACGCTAAGTGGTTAGTTAGCAAAAAGTTGCGACTGCTGTTGTTGAACAGAAGATGGCGAATGTGCAGGGTACCAGCAGTGCTCGGACAGTATCCCAGCATATGGAGATGGTGCGGAAGATCCTGCATAAGATGTTGAAGTTTTACCCGTATAAAATCTCTTCTGTTCAAGAATTTCTTCCTGGCGATGCAGCCACCTGATTGGATTTTTCATTGAGATTCTTAGCATGCATGCTAGTTAATGGTACATGGCCCTGGCAGATTTTATGGAGTGACGAAGCACACTTTCATTTGAATGGTGGTATTAACACACACAACTGCCACTTTTGGGCTGCGAATAATCCGCATGCTCGTGTGCAGGATCATTCTCCACTCGCCAAAAGTCATTGTGTTGTGTGGCTTCATAGCATCTTTTATCATCCATCAGTCCTTACTTTTATGAGGAAAATTGTGCAAGTGGAGCAGTAACCCGTACTATTACTGCTGACAGGTATGCCGATATGTTACAGAACTTTGTGGTTCCACAATTGCAGCAACGAGGACGTCTCGATTCGACCACATTCGTGCAGGATGGTGCACTACCCCACATTGGACGTAAGGTACAGTGTGTGTTGCGGCAACATTTCTCTGACAGCAGAGTCATCAGTCGTGCATTTCCTACGGCATGGCCATCGAGGTTGCCCAATCTCAATCCTTGTGACTTTTGGTTGTGGGGATTTCTTAAAGATGTTGAGTATTAAGGACGTGTCTCCAATATCGCAACATCGAAAGATCTAATAACGTTACAGGTGAGACAAATTAATTTTGATATGTTGCCAGGCGCCATAGAAAATGTCGTGCATCGTATGAGGTTCCTGGAACATGATGATGGTGGTCCTATTAAACCTCATTTGTAAGTTACAATCATTTTTTTGTTAATAAAATTGATGTGTGCTGTGTCGTTTGGCTTTTAATCAGTCAGTATTCACACTAATACACTTTTGCAGGGCCAAAATTTTACTGGTGGTGACTTTTGGTACTAATTTTTATTTTTTTAGAAATCGAAATCCCATGGTTCACTATGTACGCCCATGAAATTTGGTTATGTTTTGTTCAATACTTTACTCGGTAGAGGGCACTGGATACCTCGTGTTATTTTATAACCACTCTGTATATCCTTTTGTCCAATATTTTTATTGTTCTTAACTCATTACTCTTATTAGTACCTCAGTCTATCCCCTCCTGTTCGAACACCAGTCGAGCCCTGCAGTTACGACCTCATCAACCCATTTTCTGAGCCCAAAAACCCTCCCACGACAGTACATCCTACCCCCTAACCCATCCTTTGTGTACTATCTCAAAATTTTTCAATTTCCATTACTCCTGATGATGGCCTCTGGCCTAACATGTAATACACTGAGTGGCCAGATAATTATGATCACCCCATCAGACTTCGTTGGGTCACCTTTTGCCTTCAATACTGCAGCGATTCTTGTAGACATTAACTCTACGAGGTGTTGAAAGGTGATGCGAGGAATCATGTGCTATGCCTGATGAATAGCACCGTCCATTTGTGTGAGAATTGATGGTTGTGGAACCACCTGCCTGATAGCTCTTTCATCTGCATTCGAAAATGCTCAATTGGATTGAGATCTAGCGATTGTGGAGGCCACCTAAGCGAGGTAAAGTCTCCTTCATGTTCTTGAAACCACTCCTGCACAATACGAGCACCGTGGCATGGTGCAGTGTCTTGTTGGAAGAAGCAGTCTCCATTGGGATACGCCATCAACATGACAGGATGAACTTGATCAGCAGCAATACTTAGGTATGTTGTGCTATTCAGACGTTGTTCCATACGAATTAAAAAGCCCAAATCATACCAGGAAAACATGCCCAAACCATAGCACTGCCACCACCAGTTTGTCGTGTTGTACTTGTGGGGTCTATACTTTCATGCTGTTGTTGCCAAATTCTCATCCTTCCATCTGCATGATGCGACTGGAAACGTGATTCATTGGACCACATGATTTTTCCAAAGCGCAACTGTCCAATTTTTGTGTTCCTGTGAGAATTGGAGACGTTTTATCTTGCTAACTGCAGACAGGTGCTCGAACAGGCCTTTGGCTTTCATGTCCCATGCGATGCAGTGTACGGCGAACAGTACGTTCAGAGATCATTTGAGAGGATCCCTGATTAACATGTGCAGTCATTTGATGCACTGTTCCCCTCTGGTGTTTTGTATCAGTCTTTCCCCTCTTCGTTCTGCCCGAACATGGACTGGTCGCTGACGGTCACAACTCGGACGTTCAGACCCAGTTTTCTGGCTGACAGTCCAGTCATTTGCTGGACAAAAGCTGCTCTTGAACGTTTAACGAATGCAGCTGTTTTGCTGATAATCGCTCCATGGCTCCGATCGCCGACAATCATCCCACGTTCATAGGCTGTTAAATCGCGTCATTTACTCAAATCTTCAGAAACCAATCGCTTCTACTGTCGTGATAAACAACCTGCTTCCCTATACAGGGTGTAAATTATCTCCTTCAAAAGCACTACACTATGATGTAGACGAAATTCAGGCGATTAAAGTGATATAAGACACTTGGGATCGCAAACCGCAAGTAATGTCGTAAATTGAACCTCAAACTAAGCTGAATGGCTTGGCGCTGCGTAGCACAAGCCAAATTTGGGCCACCGTATCTGCGCGGTGCAGCCCGGTGGCAGTCTGCTGGTTCTCCCGCTCCCCACTACCTCATTCTGAAGAGTTCCGCCTTCCACTCCAACGTGACGTACTCTGCTCTCGGTATTAAACAAGGTTGGTACTGCTCATGCTACTGACTCCGGCGCGAGAGCAGAGTACGTTACGTTGTAGTGGAAAGCGGACCTCTTCGGAATGAGGTAGTGGAGAGCGAGGGAACTAGCCGCGCCGCACCGCGCGAACACAGTCGCCCAAATTTGGCTCATGCTACGCAGCGCCATGCCATTCAGCTTAATTTGAGGTTCAGTTTACAGCGTTGCTTGCGATTTGCGACCCCAAGAGTCTTATATCACTTTAATCGCCTGAATTTCGTCTACATCGTAGTGTAGTTTTTTTGAAGGAGATAATTTACACCCTGTATACGGACAAGGAGACCACACTGACAGTTCATCACGGTGTGACGAAATTGATTTCGTCCCTGCGGATTCACATGTAATTATGTGAATCTGCGTGTTAATTATGATCACGTTAAGCATATTTTCCATTGTCTCCCCTGTTGGAGCAATGTTTTGCTTGTCTTTCTGCCAGATAAATTCATCATTTGTATCTGTTATCTTCCTAGCATTCTAGACAAGTGTGTCTGAACAATTAGTCTTAGTTTGGTCATTATTTTGCATTTCATCATTATTATGCAGCCAATTTGCTTCTCGTTTTTGATTATCTCATTTCACGCTCGTTTGAGAACAAAGGGGGGAGGGTGTTCCCGCTCCTGAAGCTTGGTTACCTTCGCAACGAGTAGCGTCAGTTGGGGCCAGAGACAAATGAAAATAATAATAGCGTTATTTTCATTTGTCTCTGGTTGGGGCACAGCTCATTTGTAGCGTTGGCTTGGCGGGAGGGTTCTCCAATCAGAGAATCTTTTACGAAAAGCATTAACTTTTTGTTTTCCTTAAGCTAGAGGCAGATTGGATTATGCTTTTCCCGTGTTACTGTTTTAAAATTCCTATATGAGCATGAGATCGGCATGATTGCTCTCTCATCTCACTTGAATTCAATCTCCTATCACTTCAATCAGAGAAGTGTTGGGTAGGGTGAGCGAGCCCTCGCATCGGGCTGCCAGCCCGATGGCAGCAACAGTGAGTGGCGAAACGCTAAATGGAAGGCGACATCGTGATGCATGGGAGAGTGCTCCCTAACCATGATGACGATCTAGCTATTGACAGATATGATTTTGTCATGGTCATCGATGCGGCGGTTGTATGAAGAATTGTGCCTTTTACAGATCACGTGAAACTAAACGACGGCATCGTGGCAGGGTAAAGGTCTCGGTAGACTACCAGCCTGGTCAACAGTAGTGCCGAGGCGGGAACAGCCAGCTATGTCGTGGGGAAACACCGTGGTTTGCTACGAGAGGATTCGACATTGAACTGTTCATCAGTGATTTTGATTCATCAATTCTGTTGTGTGAGTGTGATGTAGAACTGTTCTTATTACATCAAATGAACAGGCAGCTAAGTACAACAAAAGCTTGTGTATAAATTGATTGAACATTTTCCTTTAGAATTTACGATTTTCGATTACTGTCTAAATTTTCTGCAAATTATTAAAGTTAGGAATGGGAAGAGCATTCTTTTAATACTTACGCTTACTTTGTTAACACAATAACTTTAGTTTTATATCCATTTTATGTAATCTCTTTTATGTATTTACTTTATTGTAAATAAAAGCTCATTTAAATTTACAATAAAGGATGTCGCATTTTGCTTACTTTACTTTCGTGAATCAGACGTTGGGCCTATCTATGGGTTGGTATCTTGGGTTTGGTCATAAAATATTAAAATGTTATTGCGGACAGTTATTTTGCTTCAGAATAATTACACTATACGATCATTGGTTGGAGACTAGTACACGGTAAATGAGTCTTAATTAATAGCATGTTTTGGTGTTTTGTGACATGTTGGTTGCGATTAAAATAATCTTATTGAACAACAAGCATGTCACGCACATTAGCAGTATGTTACAACGGATTAGATTGAAATTTTAGGAGGTCAATCTACAACATTAATATACCTCCTGTCTAAAAGAATTCGAATCAATGGTCTTTTGTTTTGGAGTAAAAACATAAAATCTTTTACGTATACTATTGTAATGCCGGATAATCCAAGTGGGACGAAAAGTGTTCAACATAACAGCAGTGGCGCAGTGGCTAACGTCAGGGCTCTGAGATTTTCTGGACTGACTTCAATTCATGTCATGCTTTCATGCTTTTTCCACAAAATTTTCACTCTGCCATTTCCCTGATGCAACTGGAAACGTTATTCATCGGACCACGTTGCTTTTTTCCAATGCTCGACTGTCCAATCCTTGTGATCCTATGTGAATTGGACACATTTCATCTTGTTAACTGCAGACACCAAAGGTGTTCGAGCGGGCCTTTGACTTCCATATCCTTTGAGAGGATCCCTGATTAAGATCTTCAATAATTTGATGCACATTGCCCTTACGTTGTCTTGTACCAGTCTTGCCACTCTCTGTTCTACCCGAATATTGACTAGTCGCTGAGAGCTACAACTCGCATGTTCAGAGCCAGTATTTTGTCAGACACCTCAGTCTTTAAATGCTTTAACAGCAGCTGCTCTTGAACATTTAACAAATGCATCTGTTTTGCTCATACCTGCTCTGTAACTTTGAGCACCAACAATCTTCCCACCTTCAAAGGCTGTTAAATCATGTTGTTTACACATATCTTCAGAACAAATCACTTCTACTGTTGTGGTACTCAACCTACTTCCCTATTTTTAATGGTCTGGCCGTCCGGCAACTTGCACGCAAAATCATATTTAATTTACCTACAAACCTCAAGAGGTCATAATAATCTGGCCACTCAGTGTATATCTTTAGGTGAACGGACTTTTGGATCACCCTGTATATACAGAAAATACGAGGTCTGTTCAAAAAATAACCAAGCTTTTTTAATTACGCGGCAACAGATCATCGTAGCAACGAGAGGTTGGCAGCACTGCAATTGTCATATCCTTCTGCCTAATGGACTATTTACATGTTTTTACATGTTTAGTTTCCGAGTAATTGCCATTTGAGTGCGATTTGTTTCAGTGTTCGTGGCAATTTTTGCAATGTTCGATTTACCAGAGCAACGAAGTAACGTGAAATTTTGCATGAAACTGAGGAAACCTGGGGAAAATTCGCAAAAAGAGACCATTATTTTGGCAAGACAACTCATAGTTTCTTCATCATGACAATGCGCATGCCCACTCAGCCTTGTTAATTTGCCAGTTTTACGCCAAAAATCAGATGACTGTACTCCCCGAGCCTCCCTACTCCCCAGACCTGGCTCTAGCGACCTTTTGTTGTTTCAAAGATTAAAATCAGTGCTGAAAGGATGCCGTTTCGATTCCATTGATGACATTAAAAAAATTCGTCACCGGCATTGAAGGATATTGTTGGTTGATTTATTAATAGAAAAATAATTTATTTATTGTAATTACTTTTTACACTGGCTGACAAAAAAAGTGAAGCACCCAGAAGGAAAGGTTGAAAGTAAATGAAATGATATATGATGAAAGAACATGTGACTTTACTGTACCGATTACAATTTGGGATGAAACACACAACGTCATTGGCAGTACAGGTGGAATGTTGGCACCAGGTCAGTTGTGTGTGGCATCCCCTCTGGCCCCCATGTATGCTCTTATGTGGTTCGGAATAGTATCAGACATCCTTTGGATCCTCATCTGAGGCAATTCAGTCCACATTTGCTGCAGTTGTCCCGCAGATGGTACTGGGACGGAGTCGCCTTCCAATGTCATCCCACACGTGTTCAATGATGGAGAGGTCCAGGATCTTGCTGGCCATGGGAGGACCTCAACATGCTGTAGGCAGTCCACAGACACATATGCTGTGGTAAAATGTCCAAGGGTGCTGTGCCAGAAGAGGTAGAACGTGCAGATGCAGAATGTCTAAGTCTCCCACTGTGCCATCAAAGTCTCCCGAAGCACTATTAGAAGTGACCTGAACGCATATCCGATGGCTCCCCACACCATGATGCCAGGGGTTACATTTGCGTGTGTCTCTCCACAGTATGGGACAAATGTGCGCTCTGCCCTCGACACCGTCATACATGAACACGATGGTCATAGGAGGTCATGGAGAAGCAGGACTCGTCACTAAACATGATGCGACACCATTCGTCCTCTGTCCCATCCTTCCTGGGAGAGGCACCACTCTAAACGCAGGCGTTGGTGTTGTGGTGTTAATGGCAACCAACGCATAGGACAGTAGGACCCCAATCCGGCGGATGCGAGTCGTTGAGACACTGTGTAGGAGCTCATGGGGTGTTGTAGGGTCTCCAGTATACATTCACGGATGGCAGGTGCCGATGCCATGGGATTCCTTAATGCTTGAAGCACCAAACGCCAATTGCCTCATGTGTCCCCTCATGTATCCATTCATTCCAACATCGGGCAACATCTCTAATGGCAATTGCATGATACGACCAACCAGCTTCATGCAGTCCCACAATGCAGCCCCTTTCAAATGCTGTCAATTGGTGGGTAGGATGTCTAATGCGTCAGCGAGGTTTCGCAGGTACAGTACAGTAATCCTATCTGAACGTGTTGTGTAATTGTCGGACTCAGAGCAGTCAACTGGTAACAACTTATCAATGACATGGTGGTGACATCATGAAAGCACTCTGGTGAGCATTCCAGTCATTACAGATCCTTGTGAATCTAATCGTTTACTCACACATGAATGGTATGCATGTATACCGAAATAGGATTTCAGACCACTCCTTCTGGGTGCTTCAATTTTTTTGTCAGCCAGTGTATAATACAGTTTCATACAAAATTTATGTTATTGTAAATAAAAGGAAAAATATATGTATTTTATATCAAAGTTAAAATATGGACATCAACAATCAGAGATGTTTTGGAATGAGTAACAATAGAGTCTCATGAGCTTCTGACATGATAAAGTTGTAAGTTTTATCATTATTGTTTTTTTAATTCTACTCTTCCTCTCTCCTGATAAGCATGTATGCATGATTATAGTTCTGGGGCCCTATTCCTAAAATTTTCGTGTTAAAAACTCCCATGAGTTGGGAAGGTCACGTGGTACAAACACAAATGATCAGACAAAATTGGTATTCTTGAAAATCAACTCCCATGTTTTTCGTTCTCCCCATGTGAGTTGTCAACTCACGTGAGTAGAGCTTGTGAGATAGCTACGCACAAAAAAAAAGAAAAAACATGGCCGACATTTTGTTACGCTGCATTGAATCGGAGCATTGGAAACAGCGGAAAGGCATTGTTTGAAGAGGCAACGAGTTTTACGAACGCGGATTGATGCTTTCGACTGTCATGAGTAACATTTTCGTCACTTATTTCGACTATCCAAGGATTTCGGCAAAAATTTTGATAGACAACCTTCGACCGATTTTAGGGGATCAAACTCGAAGATCAGCATTAAGCCTACAAAACAGAGCGATAGATAGTATACACTATCGGCACAATCCCGCGATGACTAATCACGCGACCAAGGTAAATGACATCTTTATTAATTTAGCCTTTTACTCGTAACCAAATAAAAAAGGGTTTATATATCAGCTGGTTAGGGGGGAGGTCTTCAAAACATCATTTCACTTACCTTGATCGCGCGATTGTGCATATAGTGCAAATTAAGCCTTTTTTCCATTCTATGTTTGATTGCTTTGTTCCGACGCAAGAATTCAATTTCATCCCATAGTTCTTCGTAAACTCATTATCAAATTTTCCTTTATACATTCTTGAATTATTTATGAATAAAATTTCTTTTTGCTCATCTGTGATTCTTTTCTATGCCTCCATACCATAGCCTGATGAAAACTTTCCATTCTATGCTCCAACACATTTGATTGGTTCTTGATGGATAGTCTCGATTCCAGACGCTTAGAAATGTCGCAACTTGTATGAGTTTGACGTGCGTTACTCACCAGTCGTGTTCGTTTTGTAGTTTGAACTGCAGAATAGCAATCATGTGAGTTAAAATCTCACAAGCGTGAGTTAAAATCTTACATATGTGAGATGGATTGCAACACGAAAATTTCGAGAATAGGGCCCCTGGTTTCGCTCGTTCCTAGGATTGCTCAAATCGAACCGCTCGCCAGTTTGCCTCTTTCTATTGGCTTCATTTCAAAGCGAACCAATAAGGAGAAAACACGCCTTCGAATGCGAGATAAACAGGCATGGTTAGATGAGGTAAGTTCCTTTGACACGTTTCCCTCTTCGGGTTGGGGAAAAGATGGCGGACTAACATGTCTTCCCCATCGATCGCTCTGGCATAAAAAGCCAGTAACAGTCATAAAAACCTTGAACTCACCAATCACGTTTTTTCCCTTTGGAAGTAGCATTAAACGGTAAACCTTCACTTTAGTATAATCAAAGAAGCTGCTTGCACACTTCACTACGAAGCATGATTGTTGCACGATGTGATGTCAGGTTTTTGAGTTATCTGTAAAAACTGTTGTTGGTTAATTTTTACTATCCGCACAATCCCAAACAGTTCGTTTTGCCACGCGCCGAAGTCTGAAATTGAGAGAGGTTATCTAAGGAAAATTTTACGTGCAAAATAGGAAATTTTTAGTACTCTCGGCGCTTCGCGCCTCACATAACTCTCGGCCATGCGGGCCTCATTGGTCACTGTTTTCCGTTACTCCATCAGACGTCCCTCTCTGGGGGCAAGATAATGATATATACCCCAACCTATTTGGTTACAGGGGGCAGTTGGTTCCCCCCCAGCCAGTTACAGGAGGCTGGTCAGTACTTATTTTATTGGTCACAGAAACTATTTTTCAGTTTTTAGAGATAACTGAAAAACATGACATCACGCCATGCAACAATCATGCTTCATGGTGAAGTGGGCAAGAAGCTTCTTTGATTATACTAAAGTGAATATATACCCATTAAACTGTAAGTAGAATACTCTTCCCTTTTTTAACTCTGTTTCCAAATAATTGGCCTCCAAATCCAAGAGAACCAGTTACTTGTTCCCCCATCTCTGCCAGGATGGCAGAGACAGAGGAGGATTCCCGATGGGAACCGGAAGAGGATTGCATTAGTATAATAACTCCCTTACCATCCTCATTCCATGCTTCACAGGAAGGATCGGGACCCTTAGAACGTCGGAAGAGAAAGAACTCCGAGGCATCCATCAATCTTGAAGACGCACAAAATGCGAATGGCATGGAAATAAACAATAGTATAAAAAAATCGAAACTGAGAATACCTGGTCCAGTTCCCTCACCTCATGTAGATTCAGACCTGAATGAAAGAGAGATGGACTTTATCATTAACGACTTTGAAGAACCCTATCAAAACAACAACAATAACGGGAAAATATCACCAATAAGCACTAGTCAAACGTCAAAGGAAAACCACAAAATCAATGCCCAATCGGACATAAATGATATCACCGCAAAATTTCAGCGTGCGGATATACCATGGATGTATATATGTTCTATGGACAAAAATGGTAACAGTAACAATATCCCCATCCATACAATGACGGAAATATTCTGGAGCACCATTGGGGCAACGCCTCCTTTTCAAAGAATGTGCTCAGGCTTTTTTTTTTTTTTTTTAGCTAAATTCTCTTCAAACAACCAGGCAATCTGTTTCTTAAAATTTCCAAAAGTGGGAAACTACACCCTCTCCTTCTCGATCCCACATTACACCTGTACTAGCACGTGCGAAATATCAGGTGTACCAACTGATATCTCGACAGAAGACTTTGCAAACAATTGTAACATCAGACAGCACATACCATATATTCAAAAAATTACCCCCAATTATGAAGGTGCAAATTTCTGCAAGTTGAACATTTTCCTGAACATTCCAACTTTCCCAACACGCATTTTCTACAGGAGACAAGCTTTTGAAACATCAATGCACATAGGCAAACCCCTACAATGCAAGAACTGTCACAAATTTGGTCATTC
This sequence comes from Rhysida immarginata, assembly GCA_023313115.1. NCBI lineage: Eukaryota > Metazoa > Arthropoda > Chilopoda > Scolopendromorpha > Scolopendridae > Rhysida > Rhysida immarginata. The sequence continues at coordinate 664,655 of JAHWFO010019793.1, read as the reverse complement.
AGCAAAAAACTGTCATAGCCCCCCATCATGCTCCAGATATACTGAAACCACATACACATTAAAACATGCAGAAACTCCTCCTTTCTTTGTATCAATTGTGGAGGCCCACACTTAGCTTATTACAAAAATTATCCTAGTTTCCTATAAGAATCTAAAATTAAAGAAATAATGACCACATCCCAAATCTCTTATACGGAGGCAAAGCGAAAAATATCAACAAATTCTCCTAACTCAGCAAAACCACCTTTCCAACCAAAATCGTATGCACAAGTCTCCAGTACAAACATACCCATGCCCCAATCTGCCCCTCCTATACATTATGATTACCCCCAATCGCCAGCACCCCCCATCCACGGCCTGCTCCCAACTCATCTCACAAATCTCATGCACAACGCTCATCCCCCCCCCCCTACTTCAATCATTCAAGCTCTCAACATGCAATGAAACAAACAAAACACCAAATGAACTTCCCTACTCAACAAAATTCCCATAATGCTAATCATCCCAAAAAACAACCTAAGCAGGTCACAAAGTCATCCCTCACTGTTTCAAACTCTGGGCTCATCTCACTGTAGTATGACAACTGCCCCAAGAAACACTACCCCTAGACACTCCCGTAGGGACACCACTGCATCATAGAATATGTCGACCATACCTACGAAACTGTGCATACATATAATCAAACTTGTTATCCAATTCATGTCATCCATCCAACTCTCAATCTGACTCCTTTATAAGCAGACTAGCGAACATCCTTAAACGAGAAATATCTTTTCGCATCAAATAGATCAACTTGAATCCTGGTGGAATAAAACTTCCACAAGTTATGACAAAAGCTACTCTAACTCAAATACAAATTCAATATAATAAAAATTTTGCAGTGGAATATAAGAGGGCTCAGAGTGAACTGGGAGGACTTTGTAAAAATTCACTTTCCCTTCTCTATTATTATCATTTCTGAAACTTTCCTAGCGGAAAATGACTAACTTCACCTTAATGGGTGGTCAATTTACACTATAAATAGAACAAGTAGGGAAGGGGGCATTATTGTAGGCATCAAAAATAATATTCTGCACACAATTATTCATAGCCAACAAAGAGAAAAAAATAGCAGTCTTAGGAGCTAAAATTTGGCTTGACAACAAACGGATAAATATATATTTAATCTATGTGGCAGGCCCCCAGCAACAAACAAATTGGTACAATCTCCTAAACAACTTCAAAACGCCCTATTTAGATATAGGAGATTATAACAGTAAATTCCCTTTCTGGGGATGTAATGATCACAATTTTAATGGAAAAATCCTCGAACAGTTGATTTTAGAAGAAGACCTTCAAAGCTTAAATGTCATCAAAGCGAAACTAATCCCTTCCAAGTGTTGCTTAGCATCTCCAATCACTTATGTCTGCTCCCAAATCATTAACTTACTCATAAAATTGTTATAAATTTTTTATGATTCCCTGGTCACAAAAATATAAAGGGTAACATAATGGCTGACTTCCTGGCTATTCATTGCCAGCGCTATGGCGACACAATAGTCCTCCCAGTTCCCTCATGTGATATTGAAAAATCGTTGAAAAACAATCTTATGCAGCTGTGGAACTTATCCTGGAAAAGTAATACTGTGGGTTCTCACTTAAAACTGCATCTCCAGACCTTAAACAAAACCTCCCTGAATCCCCCACCTCTCTAAGAAAAATTCTGCACTTATGATCAGGATGAGAAGTGGTCAATTCCCCAGCAGATGCTACTTACACAAAATAAATCTCATAAAAAGCTACTTCCACTGCACCCATTACTCTCATCAACGAAAAATTCTCCAAAACAGAATAAAAAAAAAGAGACTACCCTTTCACACTCCGCACAATTTTTCTGACTACTAATCTCTGCCCTAATCATAAAAGAAACATCCTCCTCCTAACTAAGGATTTTTTAATTACTACAAATATATACCATTGTATTATGTCCCCAATAAAATTAGCTAAAGCTATCTACTTTCCATAATAGTGTTCCTCTAACGAATCCAGAATAATCTTAATATCCTGGCATATTAAATTGATCAACTTTCTCTGATATGTTTTTCTCTCCCCATGCAGGAAATGGGCTACTTCCAAAGCATCAAACAACGGAGTAAGGGCCTCAATGAAAGAAGAACAGAAAGATTGTAGTTCTTTTTCCATGTTTTGAAGTTTATACATGTGTTGCTTAATTAGAAAGCAATTATTGTTGTATTATGTATCTAATAGATAAATTAAATGAGACATTTCTTTATTCATACACAACCAGACGGGTATAGTTCCTTCTTCAACTTGAATCATCTCTTAGGCAGTTATCGGCAGTAAGCAAGATTGAGTGTTAAAATACTTATCCTTAACACTCTGCAACACTGCTTTGCAATGAAATTACCCACCAACAAGGAGTAAACATATTTTATTAGTTTCCGACCTTATTCATATTTAGTGGGGGGGGGGGTTCATCTACCTCCGACTAGTAAACAATTAGATGCATGCTCACGGGACGTGACCATTTGGGTTGATACAGGGTGTCCAGGTGCCTGTATAGATTCATCAGTTGACACCTGTGCGAGACGTTCCATGCAGTGGGGAGGAAGCAACTGCCTCATGAACGTACAGTACTGTAATCCACAAAACAGTCTCAATGCCGCGACGATGACAACGACAACCGTTCACGCAATTAACTTTGAACGAGGTCGGATTATTGCCTCTCCGAGTCTGGATGGTCAACCAGACGGATTGCTGTCCATGTGTCGTGGGATGCACGGACGGTAGGCAGATATTGGAGGCAATGGCAAGAGGAAGGCACACGTGCCAGAAGACCAGGCTCTGTGGCCTGGAAAAGCACATTAGCTCGTACCGATAGGCGGATACTGCGAACAGCGCTAGTGGACAGAACCATCACCCTGCAGCAACTGCGCGACAACATCACTATTCCCTGAACTGCACCAGTGTCAATAGCGACAATAGCACGCCAGTTACATGCCACGACAATGTCTGTCAGACGTCCATTGTTGTGTCTTCCTTTGACACCTGAGCACCGCGTGATACAACTGCAGTGGTCTCGTGAACGAGTGGGCTGGCGAATGGAATGGCGCCCGGTGGTCTTCAGAGAAGAATCCCGCTTTTATTTGGACACCGACGACAGATGTGGACGTGTGTGGCCCAGACCACTGGAATGTGCCAATGAACAATCATCCGGTATCGCCATTGTGGACCAACATTCGGGATCATGGTCTGGGGTGCCATTGGCTACGATACCAGAACGCCTTTAGTCGCCTCCAAGGCACCCTGACAGCAGCACGGTCATCACAAATATTCTGCAGCCCGTATTACTGCCATTTCTGCAGACCATACCCAGTGCAGTCTTTCAGCAGGATAACGCCAGACCGCACACGGCAAACACGAGCATAGCATGTCTGCACCATGTCAACTGCTTGCCATAGCCAATTGAGCATGTGTGGGACATGGTGGAACGTCATTTACGATCTCCCTGCAATCTCCATGAGCTGACACAGCAGGTTCACCAGGCCTGGGCAGACATACCCCAAGATGACATTCGTCACCTGTATGATCACCTACACCTGCAGCTGAAACAATGCATCGCCGCTAGAGGTGGTGCCACAACTTACTGAAGCCACTTTCCGTTGGGACACCCTGTACAAACGAGTACATGTCTTGACTCCATAACGTAATAGAAGTGTGTTTAGATGTATCTACATTCGGCTCATTCGGATAACTCCTTGTGGGTGGGGCAATTTCATTGCAAGGCAGTGTATTTTTATTTGAAAACACTATTCATACTCCAATAGATATTCCAAAAGAAGTTTTCCAGGACTGCATGGAAAATGGGAACAACACTAGAACAAGTGTATGAAAGGAGGGGTGGAGTACTTTGAAGGAGACAAAGACCAATACGCTTTATATTAAATATAAAAATCTAAAAAAAGTTCAGTTATTTTTTGAACAAACCTTATAATTTATACGAATTTGGTGGGCTTTAAACTCTTTACATTAAAAAACATAATTTGATGGATATTAAATATTTACAATTTAAAAACAAAAACTGATGTGCATGAGGGTATATATACAAATTACATACAAGAAATTGGAGATTTAAAGGAGGCCGGTGGAGTCGTAAGGATAGCTTATTGACAATACTCCATCTTGAGCAAAATGCTTCTCATTCATGTAATGGTACATCTTGGTGGTGGGCTTATTAAATATCGTTTTTGCGACTTTGTTTCGAATGAGATTGAATGGGATGGGAACGTGGAGTGCAGGCACCTAATTTTTGCTTTTACAAGTTCTTCAATGGCATCTGGGATTAGAATTTCTGTTGCACTTCACATCAGCATCATCCCCTTACATTTCAGTTCTCTAACACCATTCGAGAAGTATAAACAGTAATTTTTAATCCAAGATCATCTACTGAGTCAATAAAAACGTCGGGGGCCACATTTTTTCAGCTATATGAGGGCTACCTGAAAAGTTTCTGGAATTGGCAAGAGATGGCACAAGAAGGTTGAAGGGGATTTATTGGTCAGCAAGGGCAACCGTTTTCACAGCAACTGTCAAAATTTCAGACGTCGACTTTCAATAGTTGTTGTTTAAGAGTGTGTTTTGTGCAGCAAGTACAAAAAATCAAAAACACTTCTGGATGTTGTTCAGGTGGTTTTGCAAAAATGGATAAAATCAAATTTTGTGCAGTGATAAAAATGGCAACAGAAATTCGAAATATTTTGCTAGAGGTTCATGGCAGATCTACTCCATCATTTTCGACCATCAGCTTCTGGGTGAGCGAGTTCAAATGTGGCCACAAAAGCACAAGTGATGAATCACGCAGTGGACGCCCAAAAACCGCTACCACCGATGAAATGGTCGACAAGATTCATGATCTCGTGTTAGCCGATCACCGATTGAAGCTGAAAGAGATATCAGAGACAACAGGCATCTCAGAAGAACACGTTGGCCAGATCCTACACAAAATTTTGGGAATGAAAAAGCTTTCCGCGCAATGGATATCGAGTTTGCTCACACTGATGCAAAAACGAAAACGGGTGACTATTTCCAAATTGAATGAGTTGCCCTACGAATTAGTCTCTGATCCTCCATATTCATCGGCCAGCCCCAGCGACTTTTTCTATTCCCAAACCTGAAAAAATCGCTGGTAGGAAAGAGATTTGCCTCAAATGAGGAGGCCATCGCCGCTATAGATGGCTATTGCAGACCTCGAAACATCCTACTTTTCCGATGGCTTGAAGAGATGAGCACCGTTTGAAAAAGTGTATTGATATTCGAAGAGACTACATCAAAAAATAAAAATAAAAAACCACACCAATACCGTGTTTTTCTTGTCGATTCCGGAAGCTTTTCAGGTTGCCCTCGTATTATCTGTTAATTGGCTCAAATTGTTTCCTCGTGGTAGTAGTTCATGCCCGAATTTCTGTCTATGAGTGCCACAGTATTTCAACTTACTGCCCAGACATTTCATGACATAGTGAGGTTCCATGTGTCCATAGCATGTTACAAAGGAGGCAATGGCCATGTTCCCTTTTAAGTTAACCGAGGGGTGTGTAGATTTATAAAACATGGGGATCATGTCCTCTGATACAATATCCAGGTCAGTGATTTCAGTCGAGGGCGTATTAAATAAATGATAATGCTTAGTGTAGTTATCAACAAATAGAGTGGGGGTCTTTTTCTCCTCGTTTAAACCAAGGTATCTACATGCTTTCTTCAATGCCTATTCACATATGCTACGCACCCCTGGGTTTTTCGAATTTATCAGGGGCTAGCACGAACCTCTTGCGCGGACGAACATGGTTATTAAAGCCTTCCTGAATGTTCTCTGTTCTGGGATAAGCTGGCCAATCTGAAGCCTGGGTCTTGCCATCGATAAATATAATGAGATAATCAGTGAAGAAGTGTGGCATAAGTAAGCTGCTCTTTGTAATGCCAAACCTCAAAAATTTCAACAATGGCACAGCCCTCCTCGAGAGCCCTGTAAAATTCAGGCATACACCAGACTGTGGTCAATGCATGCTCCTCCTCGTTGTGTATGAATAATTCTCCAAACTGTGCCAGCACAACTCCTGCACAGCGGAATAATACGAGGGTTGGGGCAAAAGAACGATCTAATATACGAGGGTTGGGGCATAAGTCATGGCAACTATTTTTTTTCTTGTAGATATGTGAACGGATCACAAACATATATGTGTTGTGTGGAAGTTCTGCAAGCATAGTGTGTATGCAGAACAACAGATGGCTCTGTGATAGCTGGTAGTAGCGCAGCGAGGGCTGTGAAATCAGCCAGTTGGTGAGTGTCGTGCGAGATGGAAATAACCAGTGTTGAGCAGCGCGCTTACATCAAAAATAGACGTTCTCCTAGGGAGAAATGTGATGGAATGTCACAGTGAATTAGTGGAAGCCATTGGGAATAATGCCCTACCATACTGTACAGTAGCATGGTGGGTAGGAAAGTTTCAGCAAGGACGTGTGTCAACCAGTGATGAGCAACATTCAGGCTGATGATATTCAGTGCCTCCCACATCGTTGGCAGCACGTGATGACAGTAGCAGGGACTACTTTGAGAGTCTTTAGGCCCAGGTTTGTCATGTCAACTTTATGTGTACTGTGTTGTCATTCTTTTGCACCGTGAAGGCCATATTGCCCTGTATACTACCGTAATAAATTAGTGTGTTATGATATTTCAGTGCTATTCATTGTCCACACATGTAGTTAACACCTTGTCCTTTCGTCTGTATACGAGGTCTGTTCAAAAAATACGTAGACTGTTTGAATTGCGCGGGCCCTGTTGGCCCCAATCAAAATCGCTTGGTGTCGCCATCTTCTGACAGATCCACTGATTACAAGGCAGTTTTTTGATTGCAAATATCAGTATTGGTTGATTAGCTACGCGGTTGTTTGTGAAGTGTGTTTTTTTTCGTTTGGCGGATTTTTAGAATGAGTGACTTGAACGAGCAAAGAGTTGCTGTGAAATTTTGTGTTAAACTCGGAAAAACTGCCACTGGACGAGTGGAAAAGGCCAGAAATGTGGACGAGAGGTGACTGGTTGTTTCATCACGACAACGCTCCAGCCCATTCAGCCCTCAGAACTCGAGAGTTTTTGGCCAAACACTCGATCACTGTTCTTCCTCACCCACCCTACTCACCTGACCTCGCTCCTTGTGACTTCTTCTTGTTTCCCAAACTCAAAAGACCTTTGAAAGGAAGGAGATTTGAGACGATTCCCGACATAAAGGCAAATGCGACGAAGGCACTGAAGGACATCACAAAAGAAGCGTTCCAGGACTGTTTCCAAAAGTGGAAACACCGTTGGGATAAATGTGTGCATCGGGGAGGAGAGTACTTTGAAGGGGACCCAGATGTGTAACTTCTGAATAAAGTATATTTCGCTTTATGACGTCAGTCTACGTATTTTTTGAACAGACCTCGTATGTCACATTTTCCAACTGGACTGGTATCTTCAAGAAAAAAAATAGTTGCCATGACTTATGCCCCAACCCTCGTATATTAGATCGTTCATTAAAAACGGGCCAGCGGATATGGTAGGAAAATTACCGTATGCATGAACGTGTAGACTGAGCTAAGAAGTAGATGCAAAGCAGGCGCTGTTCATTGCAGTTGACAGCACTGTCGAGCATGTGAATTAAAAATAGATGACAGGCGTGCAGTGTGGCTGTCCAGTCAGTCAGTTGCTATAATCGCAATGTGAAACGGCCGCAATCTAGGCATCCAAAGAAGTGCAGTTCGTGACAGCAGAAGGTGTAGGGGGTCATAAAATCCATCGTCGAATGGTGCAGGTGTACAGTGAGCACTGCATGCCAGTCACAATAGTGAAAGAGTAGAACAAGTGATTCCGCTACGGGTGCACGTTGCTGGATGATGACCCGTGGAGTGTAATGTATGTTAATAATTGTTAATATCATTATATTATATTGTTGTTCAATGTTTTAAATATTTGGTTCTATATACAGCCAATAGATGGCATCTGGTGTTTTCTTACTACACTTTAATAGGAAGTAAAAGCAGCTGTTACCCAGAAAGTGAAGAATGTGCTTCTTTCTAAAAGTGCTCCCCACAATACACCACATAGAGCACCCATGCATGTGATAGATGAGCATGTTGGCAAAGTGGAAGAGCTCATCAGGAATGACCATCGCGTGACAATCACGGACATTTGTGCATCAGTCAGCCTCAGCCGCAGTAAGGTTCATGCCATAATCAAGAAGATACTGCAGTTCTGTATAGTGTGCGTGTAATGGGTCCAGGAACTGCACAACACCCCGCTGCACTTCTTTGGATGCATGCACTGCAGCTGTTCCACGTTGCAGTCACAGCAACTGACTGACTGGATAGTTACACTGCGCACCTGTCATCTGTTTTTAATTTCCATGCTCGACAGTGCTGCCAAAAGTGGGGAACAGCACCGGCTTCGTATTCATCAGGTTCGTATGTACATCTTAGCCCAGTCTCCTGGTTCGTGCATACAGTACTTTTCCTACACTATCCACTGGCCCGTTTTTTAATGTGCGACCGAATATATAGGAAGCAAACAAGTTTTTTTTTAAAAGTAAGATGTGTTTATATCATAAAAAGTTCTTTTGCTGTTTGCTCTGCTTAAAAAAAAGGCTAGTCAAGCCATTGAATTCACACATGGCATAACTACAGTATCAACATCAACTTTTTAAAAATGTGCTGGGATTGGGCACCAAGACGCGTTTTTTCTTAGCTAAATGGAGCTATAATTAGCCCAAAGTAGGCATTCAGGGCAAGACTGAAATTAGCTGTAATTACATTGGCCAACAAAATTTAAGAATTTTCTTGTGACAAAATGAAAGTGGGTGATTTTTGGTAGTATTTTTTCTGCTGATTACGAATATAATTTTTAAATTTCTCTTGTTTTACAATGAAACATTTTTAAATCATTCAGTGGTTGGGGCCTGGTAAATTTCCTTGCGGCCCCAAAATATGGATACTTTAACAATGTAGCCGCTTCTCTTCACTCCCATTACGTTAACATAGAAGTCTCGAAGTGCATAACTTGGAAACGTGACGTGATAGAAAAAATCTAAAAGCAGATTCCAATTCTACATACAAATTACTACTAAGAACACTATGTGTGGTCTTAGTCACAAAATGCATGTTGACTAGTGTTATTTCTAGATGTTCCTTTGGGTACGACCCATATTTAATTATGTATGGGTGCGAGGATGTAAAGCCAAGATAGGAGAGTGATGGCTTCCGTAAGACCACAGGAAAAATTTTCTGTACAACCTCCGTAAAGGGCATTGCGAGGCAATATAAATGATTTCTTTCCGAGCTGTAAATTTTTACATAATCAACCTATTTCACCATCTCGTTTCAGCTCATCATCAAAATCACATTCCCAGATAACATTAAAGGGGTAACCCAGTAATTCCTTCTTTAGGAACTCCAGCTTCTCCAGTGTGTGCTAAAAATTTTCAGCACTTTTAAGGTTTGCGCACTGCAAGCCTGAGAGATTGTGCATTATAGACACGAGTAAAAGCAACAGCCTAAAATTCCTAAAGTGTCTTTCGGACCTTATCCACCCTGTAAAGAAAATATGGTCCTGCATGCCTTTTTAGAGCTATTGACTGCAGAGATGATTTGTGAATTCAGGTATTTCGACTCTACCCAAGCCAGCCATTTCATCTATTTTTTTTGGACAATGCCCATGGAATGAGGAGCTAGAAATCTCTGGCATAAGACTCTGTTGCAGAATCCTGCAGTGGTTGACGTCGTTCTGAAACAGGTCAATGCTGGTAAAATTGAACATGATGGAGGCAAATTTAATGCACCTTTCTCAGAGTAATCTGATGTTGCTGAGGCAATAGCCCTCCAGCTCTGTCATCAAGTTCTATCGGTCTTGAATGTGCAACTTCTCAGTGGCACAACTCTTTAAATCATGCCTCTTTCATTTCGGTAGGAGAAAAGTTTTCAATATTGGGTAAAAAACCTTTGTATTTACACATTTGGTGAAGGAGTTTGAAGGAGAAAACCCTTCTTTAATTCAGCTATGTCAAAGGCGCGAGAGAATTCCCTTAAAGGCAGAGTAATGAACAAAACTGATTTTCATCTCCTTTCATCGGATTTTTATCTCCTTGACTTTGATGAACAAAATCTTCAACCTTCTGTATATGACACCAAGTGTGATGCCTTGTTTAAATAACCCAAAATCCTTAAAGTTATGTGTGAAGATCGCATTTACAAATGTGGGCGTTGAGGATTTTACTTGAGAGGTGAGGGATTGGTGAATAATTGAGAAATTTGGTCATGCACTTCCTCCCCCTGAAAAGTTTTTCCAGATATGTTCCATGGTCATCCTGGAAACTCATGGCAACAAATATTGGATTCGACTTACTTGTATCCACGTCTGCTCTTGTCTCCACATCGAAAAAGACTAGGTTCTACATAGTCTTTTTCCTGCCTTCCTGTTTTTTGGATACAGTTCGTTCCGTATCTGTTAATACAAAACACAGATCAGACTCGAATGCAGCGCTTTGTGTCACACAGGTTTTTCTTTTAACCCATAGAGGCTTTTTTTCAGTCGGTATAGTCTTCTTGTACCATTTTTAAAACCAGGTGGTTGCCTCACGTTTTCTGTGTCAATCTTTCTGTAAAGAAAAGTTATTGAAACATCAAAATGAGCTGTTGTCATCTTTCTTTGTATCAAGTCGGGTTACGGGCGAGTATGCATCGTTGTAGTAGATCCCCGGCACTTGGGTAAAACCTCGAGCTACTAGCTGTGCTTTGTACTTCTCCATTATTCCATCAGCTATTTCTTTCAGCTTCAACACCCACTTGCTCGATATTACTATACTTGATCCAGGGAAAGTTGGAGTGGGCAGAGCCTAGGGAGTTCTGATCTAGCCAATCAGAGAAGGTTTGATCATGCAACTGATCATTCCTGGTTTACAGGTCTTAATTGTGAAGCGTTTGATAACATTATTTTACTTTTTAGTCAAACTATGTTATAATGCACTTTGAATTAAAAAAAAAAATAAGAATACACTAAAAAAAAGGCTGTATCTTATCATGTTAATATAAATTATATATGTTTAACTAAAATTTTATTTTTATTTATTAAAGAAGGAAAATAAGTGATGTAATAATAGTTAAGAATAGTAAAAAAACATCACAAAGGGAATAAACAATAC
>JAHWFO010019793.1:636723-648436 GCA_023313115.1 Rhysida immarginata | reverse complement strand
GAAAGCAATTACTATGTAAAATTTTCTGCTTTATACGAACATATTTTTATTAAAATACGGTTTATACGAAAGAAAATTTCATAATTTTATTGAAAAATAGTCCTTTTAGGAACAATTTTAATGATAAAATTTCAGATTTCGAAGTGTAAAGTTAATAAAAATAATTTTCAAAGTCATTTCATATGTGACTGCTTCTGAATTATTTGAATAAATGAATACTCGATTTTTTAATCAGTGGATACTTTTTATTCGATAATTTTAGTCGATTATTCGATAAAAAAAATATCGGTTATTTAGTCGAATTTTTCAAACTAACGAATCACGTGCTTTCAGACTAACGGGAAATCTGATTCGCGAAATCTGAATCACGTGCTTTCAAACTAACGGGAAATCTGATTCGCGAAATCTGATTGGTTCAGCTATTCAGATCTGAAATCCTGTCACATGGCGCTCAAATCTTTCTTTAAACAAGTGCAATATCGGCATCGTTTCAAAATCAATTTTCTCATCGCTGCAACGCAGTTATCTAATTTTATTACAGTCAGGAATTTTATTCAATGTCAGCTTCAAGCAAAAGGAAACGAAAGGATCTTTCATTAGATCTTAAGTTACAAATTCTGAATGCAGCGGAAAAACCAAATGCTATAAAAGGGCAGGTTGCTAAAGACTTTGACATTCCACTGTCAACATTATCAACGATACTTAAAAACTCGGAAAAGATAAGACAACAGGCTGAATCGAGTGGAACTCTGAGAAGAAAACGAATGCGAAAAGTAGCACATGAAGACATGGAAACGGCACTTTTAACATGGTTTAAACAAGTAAGTTAACGTTTTTTCTATTCCGGTATACATGTAGTACAATACAGTGCTGTAGAAATTACTGTAAGCTTTTTTTCTATAATGTACTGTACTCTGTATTTGTTTTAGGCTCGACAAAAGAATATTCCCATTAGCGGCGATATTCTAAAAGAAAAAGCTAACCAGTTTGCAAACCAGCTGAACATTGAAAATTTCGCGTGCTCTAGTGACGAAACAACGCTGACGAAACCGCCCTATTTTATAATCTTCTGCCCGAGAAATCTTGTCATTTAAATTCAATCTGCTCCATCAAATCAGAAAATGTTAGAATGATGGAGGAAATTAAATCTTATATATTGTACAGTCAGGATGTTCCTGAAGACTTATTTACATTATATTGTAAAGTCAATAGTGATTTTGAAAAAACAATTGTTTTAGCGTGAAAACAAACTGTTATTATGTATTGACGTAGAACTACGTCTATCAGGGGTGCAGCCGAGGAAAAATTCAGATGCGTGTTTCGTTCAAAAAGTGATGTACATATCTCAGTCTATATCTTTCTATCACTATATCCTACAACTATGGTCATTATCTCGTTGGAAAGAGGAAGGTTGAGTCTTGAATAATAAGCAAAAATTTCACGAAATGAGCCACTGGATCAAAAGTTACAGCAAGTTAAAGTTAAGTGAATTTTATGCTCGCCATCGTAATAACGGAGTGGCGCTGCTGCAGCAAATACGTGTACGGGGTATATTGGAAGTAATTGGAGCTAACCATGGCCTACGAGAAAAGGCCTGTGCATTAGGTATAAAAACATGGAAACACGAGCGTTTCAAGATAATATCGTCATCTGCCGGCGAAATCAGTACATCATCTTTTATATAAAATCAGCCACGGTGAACGTTGTCACAACAAAGAAATTACGGGGTTGTGCATAACCTTTTGCTAGGGGGCTGCGACTTAAACCGCAGCATTGTAGCACACTCTTATGACGCTTCGGCAGAGAGTAGTTCATTGTGCGTCTATTGGTATCAAACAAATATGGCTGGTTTAATAAATGACAGTGAAGAGCAGCGTTTCATGGATAGAGTTCGTGCTGTGATATTCCAACAAGAAGTTTTGTTCGACTTTAAATTAATTATATTAAATAAGGTTCAAACTAGGCAGACTTAATCAAAAGAATGGCGATTTATTTACAAATGAGTTGATGATTTACAATGATAATAATGAGGAAGGATCAAATAAGTGTATGAATATATAATTCTTATAAACTTGAAATTGGAGACATGCAGTTAAGTATATGAATTACTATAGACCAGCACAGTTAACTTAAAGTCATTAACATCGGTAATCATAAGAGCCAACCTCGGTACAGCGCAACCAACCTTAACACTAAGCTTGAACTAAGCATCGGGAATTTTGATATAAGCATAGGGGTACTTACGGACTCGCAGGGCGGAGATATCTGTCGTTGCTTGGGTCATCCATGTCGGCACTTAGATCGGTGTTCCTCTCAGGATCGAACTTGAAACCAGTCTGCCTGCGAATCCGAAAGCCCCCCTTATATATCATCCCTGGGTCCAGTACCGGGTTGTCGAGAGTTCTGGCTTCCTATTGGCTCAGGCTGATGCCGATGGTGCCACCCTCTGTTGGCGGAGTTTTGAAATACTTTATTTTCACGGAAGCAGTGACGCTAGCCAGACGCCGAGCCCAGTGGCCTCCTGGCCACGTGGTGGATCGGAAAAATAGACAAGTTTTCGATTTCTTCGAAAAGGACGAATGTCACAACTCCCCCCTCCCCCCCAGAGGGGCAAGGGAAGCATTTCGCCAGAGATGTCTCTGCTGAACGTCTTGAATCAGTGGACACGACCTTCGTTGAGTCGCCTATAGTCTATCCTTGGTTGTCGTCTGAGGTTATAGTGTTGGTGCTGTTCCGGATTCTGGTTGACATCAGGAATTTGTGTCTCTGGAGGTTGTGGACCATTGTCATTGATGACAATCCGTGTGTCGATCGGGTCAAGTGGTGCTAAAGCATAGCAATCATCTTCTTCTGAGTCATCCGTTACGACTGGAGGTTTGGCTGTCCGTTTTTGGCGTCTGCAATTATTCTCCCTAAAATCAAAATTTCCCTTTGCAAGCTTAAGTCGGTCCATGTGTACCACCTGTGGCTCTTTAGTTCGAATGTTTCTTATCTGAAAGTTGACCTTACTGATCTGCATAGATATAACATAAGGACCCCCATACTTGTACCCCAACTTATTCTTTCCTCTGCCTTTAAGAAGTAAAAGTACTCTGTCTCCGGGTATATACTGCTTTAGGTGTCTGCCTTTGTTTCTCTCATTTAATTTGTTAAGACGCCTTTTGTCGCTTTCTTCAATAGCTATTTCGCGAGCGATTTGCAGTCTAGCGACGAGGTCGGATTTGTATTGTGTTGGTGTCATTTCATTCCCAACTCGATCGCCACCATTCCACGGGGTATGAGGATCAAAGCCATATAATAAATGTGCAGGGGTGTCTCTCGTGTTTTCGTTGTAGGTCGTCCGTATGCTAAAAAGGGCAGAATTTAGCAGTTGTTTCCATTGGGACGGCTTGCCATCACAGAGTTTCCGTAGAGTTTCGAGAATGTTTTGATTCATTCTCTCCACCAGGCCATTGGAGCATGGACGATAGGACGTGGTGCGGGTATGAGTGATGCCGAGATCCCGAAATAAGTTACTCATAAGTTCTGAGGTAAAATTGGCTCCACGGTTGGATATGACTTCACACGGAAGTCCATAGCGACAAACTATATGTTCAATGAATGCTTTCGCTATAGTTTCAGCTGATTGATTTTTTAGGGGAATGGCCTCAGGGTATCTTGATAGAACATCAATGCAGACAAGAATGTATTTGTCTCCCTGTTCTGTTTCTGGTAAAGGACCGATCACATCCCAACACATTTTTTCGAATGGATATTTGGCTTTAATACCAGTCCGAAACGGTGCTGGTCCTTTCTGCAGTTTACACTTCTGGCATAAGCTAGTATCCTTGTTCGTGGATGGCCAGTAATATTGTTGCCTGATGGCAGCAATGGTCTTATTGACTCCTTTATGACCTGCAAGTTTGCTGTCATGGGCCATTTCAATAATTTTCATTACCATGTTTTCTCCAATGCAAATTTTTCCTTTGTTCCTGTAAGGATCGTTATCCCTTTTAATTCGCTTGTCAAACCATAGTAATATCCCATCTTGTAATTCAAACCGTCCTTTTCGACACTCCAGCTTATTATTCTTCAGGTTTAGGATTTTGTTATAAAAATATGGATCGGTGCGTTGAGAGCCTCGTATGTTTTCCTGAAGATTGTCAGACTGGATCTTAATGATCCCCATGCACTCCCTACTGTGTGGCCTTGAGAGAAAGTCTGCCACAACATTGTTCTCCCCAGCTATGTGGCTTATAATTAAGTTGTACTCTTGGACTTCTAATGACCAGCGCAAGAGTCTTTGGTTGACGTGTCCCAGATTTGATAAGAATGAGAGTGGTTTGTGGTCTGACATCAAATGTATGGGAAAACCAAGGATCATATGACGGAATTTACGTAGGGCAAGGACAATGGTTAGGAGTTCTTTTTCTATAGTGCTGTAATTTCTTTGTGCCCCTTGAAGTTTTGTGCTGAAGAATGCAATGGGCTTCATGCCATCTCCTACTTCTTGCTGTAAAACTGCACCCACCGCTTCATCTGAAGCATCAGTAAGTAGGAAGAAGTCTTTGCCATAGTCAGGTGAGGTTAGGACAGGAGGGTTACTTAATATCCTTTTTATCTGTTCAAAGGCAGCCTGACATTCTGCAGACCACATGAATTTTTTGTCCTTCTTGGTGAGTTCAGTGATGGGTGACAATATTCCAGATAAATTAGCAATGAATGGGCGGTAAAAGTTTATTGCCCCATTGAATGATCGTACTTGCTTAACGTTGGTCGGATGTTGCAATTCCATGATTGCTTTTATGTTTTCTGGGTCAGGCTGTAGCCCGTCCTTCGATAGGATGTGTCCCAGGTAGGTTACCTGATGCATTGCCAGTTTGCATTTGGACGGCTTCATGATAACGTTGTGCTCATGAAATTTTTGAAAGAGCCACGCCAACAACTCCATGTGTTCCTCACATGTTTTCGAATATACTAGGACATCATCCTGGAATACGTATATGCCTTGTGCGAGACGGTCGTATAGTATGTCTGTCATGAAGGCCTGGTAAGTTTGAGCAGAGTTCTTCGCACCCTGGGGCATCCGGGTCAACTGAAATTTGCCCCATGGTGTTTGAAACGCGAAGCAGTGACGTAGTTTGGGCGAAATTGGCAATTGATAGTAGCCCGAGTTCAGGTCAGTGACACTGAACCAGGTATGACCGTTTAGATCATGTAATAATTCGTGTATTTTAGGCATGGGGAAGTCTAATGCAGTTGTCGCGTCATTTACCTTACGCAAATCCAAAGTGACCCTTATGTCACCGTCCCCTTTCTTAACCACATGAATCGGTGAATTCCAATTCGATTTACTGGCTTCTATAATGCCGGCCTTTTTGTACTGTTCAATTTTTTTTTTAAGAGCATCCATATGTATTTTCGGAATTGGATACTGTCGGACAAATACAGGCTTTGATTGGTCTATTTTGAAATCGACTATGACATCTTTGATACCCGTCAAAGCTTCAATTTCATCAGCAAAATTTGTTTCATATTTCGCAATCAAGTCGTCTAGTCTAGTTCTGTGATTATTGTCCAGATTTCCGCTCTCAATTTTGTTCATGAGAATGTTATTTGCAACGACTATTTCCTTTTGCATATTATCTCTAAATTCAAATTTCGTGCTTCCAATAATGTCACTGCCCAGAATGCCCTGATAATTCCGATTTGGGGTTGGGTGAATAATAAATTTTCTACTGCAAAAGGTTTTGTCACCTATTCTAATGTCTGCTAATACAGCCTCAGTCAGGTGTTTGTTGTCATTAATGCCAGAGAGAGTGACATTTTCCGGTATATAGGAGACCCATCTGGCTAATCTTTTAGCCGTGTTCTCATGCAATATGCTAATTTGAGAACCAGTGTCAATTATCATGGGGATTTTTTCTTTTCCTATGATGACCGTGATGATGAATAAATCATTTTCGCGGTTAGCGCGGACGATATTTGACTGTATATGATTAGACTGGGTAGTGTCCGATCTGTACCCAGTCTTTAATAGTTTAAATGACAATCTTGTTGTACGTGTCCGATTTTATCGCATTTCCAACAGCGATTTTCTTTTACCCTCTTATTCTGAGGCTTTTTTTTATATTTTCGGTCCTGCTGCAGTCGTGATATAACTTTCTGCTGATTATCTATAATTTGTTTGATAATCAGGATTGTGGGTAAAGGAAAAGGCGTTGCCTTACTTTCGAGTTTTGATCTACTCCACCAAAGAAGTCAGAAATCACAATGTTGGTTTCGTGCCTGTTGAAACGAAATCTTTATTGTTCCCGCTCATGGTTAATTATTTATTATACATATATAATTTCTTAATTTGTTTTAATGCTTCGAGAAGTGACTTGTAGCTGGAGGAGTGAGTTTCGAAACAGCAAAAACACAATGGCTGCTGACAGGAGCAGCAGGGGAGCAGAAGACTAGTGATGTCACTAACAGCTTAACTCTGAAGGGCTCCGTTATTTCTGTATCGATCGTAAGTTTGATAGACTTACATCTCTTGTTAAGCGTCTATCGATACCGTACAGCCTAATGCAACAGAAAACAGCATGGCACAAACAGCTTATTATCAGCTGTCCAAGTGATATGATAGCGAAATGCGATATTTTAGATAATATCACCTATTGCTACTGGGTACCTTCAAGAGGTAATTTCTGAGATACAGTCGACTCCACTTATATGATCCCAGCAGTCTGGGAAATTGAAAAAAGGCTCTTATAAGTGAATCGCAAAGACAAGACAGATATTTTGGGGGAAAGAAAAGTGGCTCTTATAAGCACTTATCTCTTTTATGCAGAACTCAAAGAATTTCTCAACTGGTCACATGATTACTTGTGAAATTCAGTGACTTTGTCTAAAAAGAAAGAGCCACGAGCCCATGACATAAGCATGCATGCGGGAGCTGGATACATGTCTCATCTATTTAAGGTCAACCAGATCCTTACAATTTTAGAAAAGCTTTTTCAGTAAATTTTTTAAAACTTTTATAAAATTTATAGAAATTTTTGAAATAGATAAGATAAACTATGCTTAGATAAAGATAAAGATAAAAGATGACATAATTGAAAGTTTATCTAGATAAGATAATAGATAAAAACTTTTCATCGAAGATATTTATCTAGATAGGTCCCAACACTGGTCCTCACAATGTCGACCCTCACTAAGGTGATCATTTTTTACTGCACTAACAGTAACAAAAACAAACAGATGCCGACAGATTTAAGAAAAAATCTCATCTTTATTACACCTTATTTATGTACAAAATTTCATTTATTAAAAAAATTAATTTATATTTAATTGTTCACGATTATCAGTATATAAAACTTTGGTACTTGGTAGCTCCAGAAAAACTCTTAATCCAATACAATCACTTCATCACTATCGTCGTTTATCAGCAAAGAAGCAGTGTTTGTAAAGGAAAAAGATGATAATTCAAATGAAGTATCTTTTGGAAGTACATCGAGACATGCTTTCTTTTTTGGTAAGTCATTAAATACCAAACACGAGGGCCTCTTTCTCTGACTATTTAAGTCGTTCAAATTGCAGCTATTGTCCTTTGTCGTTAACACGGATGGTGAAGAACAACTGCTACTTTTATTCATCTCTGCTTTCCATAAAGAAACAGGAAAGGACTCTCCTGTAGAAGATTTGCTATCTTCCCCATCACTGATATGTTTGGTATCACTTGAGCAGTTTCCATCGTTTTCACAATCCTCATCGTTTTCACGGTCCTCATCGTTTTCACGATCCTCATCGTTTTCACGATCCTCATCGTTTTCACGATCCTCATCGTTTTCACGATCCTCATCGTTTTCACGGTCCTCATCGTTTTCACGATCCTCATCGTTTTCACGATCCTCATCGTTTTCACAATCATCGTCGTTTTCAACTATAAAAATATAAAATAAATATATTAAAAATGTATCCCCTAAAAAAAAAACACAAAAAAAAAACGATTCACTATAGTTTTACAGTCAAAAAATGTTATAACCACGTGGTCTTTAGACATTGTTTGGTTTTGTAAAAAAATTCTAAAGTCAAAACTTTGGAATAATAAAAGCAAGTAAATACATAATTTTACCTATAAAAATTACTGTGAAGAAACCATTTCTTTTGAGGATAGAACGAAAACAAACTATGAGGCACATCCAGAAAGTAAGTTTCCCGATGTTTTCCCTTTAAAGTAAATGCAATTAGCCGTGTCAATTGCGCATGCGTAACAGATCTATGATGTATCAATCACATGCCAGCCGGACAGGTCCCGCCTCGTGCCAGTAGTGTGGTAGCAATGGTCCGAAACGGAAGCTCTTATTTCTTCTCCCGCCACCTGCGAGGTTCGGTCGGTGATAAAGTTCTTGAATGCACAAAGCATTGCGCCAATTGAAATTCATCGTCAGCTCTGTCAGGTCTATGCGCCGAACATCATGAGTAAGCAGATGGTGCGTCGCTGGTGTACGCAGTTTTCCGAAGGTCGTCAAAGTGTCCATGATGAAGAGCGCAGTGGGCGACCATCCCTCATCAATGATGATCTTGTTGAGCTTGTGCGGCAGCGCGTGATGGAGAACCGTCGCTTCACGATTACGGAGCTGAGCACCCATTTTCCGCAGATATCGCGATCCTTGTTGCATGAGATTGTCACTAAGCACCACTTTGTGTGCCAGGTGAGTGCCGAAAAACCTGACACCCGAACACAAAATTCAACGCTTAGGAGCAGCACTGACATTTCTGCAACAGTATCACGATGACGGTGACGAGTTCCTCGACAGGATCGTCACGGGCGATGAGATTTGGATTTCGCACATCTCCCCGGAAACCAAGCAGTAGTCAATGCATTGGCGGCATAGTGGATCTCTGGTCAAGATGAAATTCAAACAGACGCTGTCGGCACGGAAAGTGATGTGCACGGTGTTCTGGGACAGGAAGGGCATTCTGCTCATTGACTTCCTTCCACGTGGTGAAACAGTAAACGCTGACCGTTACTGTGAAACACTGCGGAAATTGCGACGTGCCATTCACAGGCGGCAGAGTTCTACGACAGGGGGGATACAAAAGTTGATCCCACGATACGACAGTGTCTCAATTCTGGTGGTGGCTATGTTGAAAAATAGCTGAAACAATGCTGTACTTGTTGCCAATAAATATGTTCCTGTAAGTGGGAGTTCTTTTTTTTTTTTAAATAGGGAAACTTACTTTCTGGACGCGCCTCATATTTAGCCGGAAAACAATGTAAAAAAAAGTTACAACCACCTTATCTTAAATAATGTATAAGGGTCGTACAAATGAAACCGAAAATTGTTTATTTTATCCAAAGTATATACAAGGAATTTAAAAATACTCTCCAAATGCGTTAAAACATTTATCCCACTGTGTAACAAGGCGTCTAATTCCTTTATGGAAGAAGTCTTTCGGTCGCACGTGGAACCATTCCAAAACCTCTTCCTTCACTTCATCGTCCGACTGAAACCTGCGGCCTTTCAGATGCTTCTTGAGATCCTCAAACACGTGAAAGTCACATGGGGATAAGTCAGGGCTGTAAGGTGGATGCTGCATTGCTTCCCAATTGAACTTTTTAATGAGGTCTACTGTTGCTTTCGAGGTGTGAGGACGCGCGTTGTCGCAGAGAAGAAGCACTCCTTCTGTAACAAGTCTAGGACACTTACATTTGATGGCCACACGCAGTGTCTTCAATGTTTTCCCATATCGTGCTGCGTTAACTGTGGTGCCTTTTTCAAGAAAGTCCAGTAAAATCGGGCCTTTGCGATCAAACAACACGGTCAACATCACTTTCCCGTGCTGTTTGTGCATGCTTTTGATTTTTTCGAGGGGGGGGGGGGTTGCAAGTGTTGCATCACGTGAAAAAGAACGATAGCTCGTGCTTTGAAGCTCTGCGAGTGATCGCTTCGTCCAAACAACAAAATGGAGTCAATGAAACAGGAACAGAGAGCATAATTCGTTTGTTGACATTTGAAGGAGTTTCAGTTTCTGAAATTCATCATCGTATGCAGAACATCTATGGAAATGACTGCCTAACCTTCACACATGTTTGGGCATGGAGCAAAAGGTTTTCAGATGGACGGTCATCACTGCAACACAATCAATGACCTGGACAAGCAAACCACGCCATCACGGAGGATTGCAAAGCCAAAATTGATGCTGTCTTAAAGGAAAACAGAAGAATAACAATCGATATTGTGGTTGCTAAAACTGGCCTTGGTCGTGGAACTGTTCACTCCATTATCAGGAACCATCTGCAGTAGAGAAAAATCTGTGCACAATGGGTCCCATATCATTTGACATCAGAACAACTTAGAGTTCGAATGGCCACGTCCCTGCAATATTTGACTCGCTATGAACAGGAAGGACAGAGTTTTCTCGACAGAATCATTACAGGGGATGAAACTTGGTGCTTTCATTTCCAGCCAGAAAGCAAATGTCAAAGTCGTCAATGGAAGCATTATGGGGCACCACCCCTGAAAAAATCAAAAGCAATCGCAAACAGCATGGGGAAGGTCATGTTGACCGTATTTTTTGATCGCAAAAGCCCAATTTTACATGACTTTCTTGAAAAAAGCACCACAGCTAACGTGGCACGATATGGGGAAACATTGAAAGCATTTGCGGGCGGCCATCAAATACAAGCGTCCTGGACTTCTTACAAAAGGAGTGCTTCTTCTCCACGACAACGCGCGTCTTCACACCTCGAAAGCAACGGTAGACCTCATCAAAAAGTTCAACTGGGAAGCAATGCAGCATCCACCTTAAAGCCCGGACTTATCCCCATGTGACCTTCATGTGTTTGGGGATCTCCAGAAACATCTGAAAGGCTGCAGGTTTCGGAATGGTTCCACATGCAACCGAAAGGCTTCTTCCATAAAGGAATTCAACGCCTTGTTACACAGTGGGATGGATAAATGCCTTAACGCATTTGGAGAGTATTTTTAAATTCCTTGTATACACTTTGGATAAAATAAATAATTTTCGTTTTCATTTGTACGACCCTTTTAATATTTCATTACAGTGCTGGACGGAATTATAAACTCACCCTTAAAAATACGTTCGCCCGTCTATTTTTATCATATGCAAATTGCAAAAAGGTTACATTTGCAACCACTTATTGTAAGAAAGTGTCTGCTGCAGATTTATACTATGTAAAACAATGCCACGAGGAAAAGAGCTTGGCGAGACAGATTAGGAAAGTATGGATGGTGCATGAATGTGGAACGCCCCAAAGAAAAATGCAGCTCATCTTAACCGATCGCAGTGTGCCGTTTTAAGTCTATTACAACGGGGAGTTGATGGGAAGGCGAAGAAAGGCACAGAAATGAAAAAAATCTTAAGTTCTCGAGATAAATCTCATATTCGACGACTGGCAACTGGAGGCAATCCTTTCTGCTGGACGCATTGTAGATGTACTTTCACTTGACTACTCTCGGCGCACTGTTGCACGGGTTCTGCAACAATCTCCAAAAATTTCTACGAAAACCACCTCTAAACCAAGCTCACAAAAATGCAAGATTGGAGTTTTGTAGAGAAAAAATGTCATGTACTCACGAGTGGTACAGAGTGGTGTTCTCTGATGACAAGAAATTCAACCTTGATGGTCCCGATGGATGGGACTATTATCGGCATAACATCAGACAAGATGAACAGCTTAAAACTGAGTCGTCAAATGGGGGGTGGCTCATTAATAGTTTGG
>JAHWFO010019793.1:606285-636623 GCA_023313115.1 Rhysida immarginata | reverse complement strand
TTTCTGCTCAGGGTAAAAGTGATATGGTAGTGATCAATGGACGCATGGACTCTGCGAGATACAAAGTGCTGCTGCAAAGTCAACTTTCAAGCTATGGTGGAGATAACTGGTCTTTCCAGCAAGAAAATGCTCCATGCCATCGCTCCAACCTTATGAAAAAATGGCTTCAAGAGCAGCAGATAAATGTCTTATGTTGGCTGTCACACTCCCCAGACCTCAACCCAATTGAGAAAGTATGGGGACAACTAGCACGTCATGTTTATAAAGATCATCGGCAACTCCAAACTACTCAAGAGCTCACCACTGCCATCATGGAAGGATGGGGAATCTATCACCGTTAAGTACTTGAATAAACTTGTCGATTCGATGTCAAACAGGATGTTTGAAGTCATAAGAAACAACGGAGAACCAACAAAGTACTAATGTATGAAAAATAATCGTCATACTTCTGTTTTTTCAGGGCGAGTTTATAATTTTGTCCAGGTGAAATTATGAGTTTATTGTCGTTGTTCATAAAATTTTAAAAATATACGAATAACAATCAGCAAAGTGGTAAATTTATGTTTGAAAAATGATATGTGAAAAGCTGAAGTAGATCTTTTTTATTTTTAATTTATAATTCTGTCCAGCACTGTAGTTTACCTTAACAAACTGAACAAAACGACCATTCGCTTTTTCGAACATGAGTTTAGACTTTTGTTACACAGTGTATTTACTCCATTTTTTCCTGCTTTAACCAAAATCCAATGTTCTTACCTTCTTCCTTAAATTCTGCAGCTATTTCATTTAACGAGAGCTTTTTATGTTCTTCACTCTCCATACGGTCTGCATCTTCGTCTTCTGATGAACTGTCGCTGCCATGTCCGTTTAATTCCTGATCAGCACTTGATTTACCTGCTCCTTCATCCTGAACACTTTCACCCTTTGTTCTTTCACTTAATTCCAAATCTTTGTCAGTAAACAATTGGAATACCTACACCAAATAATAATAAAAAGATTTATTTAGTCAAAAGCACAATATAAACAATTATTCATAAAATGTGTTTGGATTTATCATAACCCATTACAAAATTACAAACAAAAAAAAAAACAAAAACAAAAGCAGTAGAGTGAACAATTACAAAAAAATACAGGCAACTCAGCTTTCAGCATAAAATTCAATTTGGGTAATAAAAAAGTTTGCTGGTGCTAAGTCACACACAAGTTTGTGGAAGGACTACATTCTTGTGCTTCACCAATAACTTTGGAGTTAGATGCAATGTGAGTTTTCCCTCAAATATTAGGCCACCCCGTTTGCCTGAAGATGACCCTCAAGGACAATGCTTCGTGTTCAGGGTCTTATGTGAAAGAAATTCAGACAAGTAAACAAAACTTCATTCTGAAATTTCATCACACGGTCTTAAGCGTGGGAACCAAAACAGCAGAAACCAAAACAGAAAACAAAAGAGCAGAAACCAGGGCGTATTTTTTTCTGCCTTTTTACTTTCTGCTCCTGCAGGTGTCCCACATGGCAGAAACTCAAAAGGATAAGATAGCAGAAGTTTTGCCCAACACAGCACCGAAGCCGTTGATCGATCTAAACAGTCGGCTTCGACTGCACACAGTACGTACACAGTTCGTTCAATCCTCATCAATCATCACATCGAATTTTTGCATTCAATTGTTGTTTATTCAATTTAATTTGATTAATTAATTAATAAATATATATTTCGCACCTCTTCTATTAGCGCTTCTACATCAATTTTCTTTCTCGGCCTCTTCACCTTTGTGAGCTGAGTGTCCGACATTTTTATTTTGTGTGTGAGAGAGAGAGAGAGAGGATGTCACTGCAGAGATTGTTTTCTATTGGCTGAGCAATCGTTTCTGCCACAAAAGTTAAACTCAACCCAACTCTAAAAAGCAGAAATCTTCAATCGGGCAGAAGAGACGAAAACGGGAAGTGACATCATAAAATTTTTCTGCTTTGTGGTTTCTGCCATTGTTTTTACGCATGTGGGAACCATGCCTTACTTACCGTATTTTTTCAAATACCGGGTAGTTTTAATTAAACTTCCCCTATAAACAGCATCCTACAGTGCAAACGGGTGAACAGAATGCAACGAAATTTTGTACATGGGCCATACACGAGATGCGCTCATGGAATTTCGAAAAAAAAATTTTAGTTCCAAAATGACCACCAGAGGGTGTCTTTTCGGGAAAAACATGAAATTTAACACAATAAACGACCAAACTGGAATACAGAAACAATATTAATGAGGAATAAAATGCAAAGCCGGTAAAAGCTGTCAGTTGTAGGAGAAAAATGTCGAGATTTGCATGCTTGGGAAGAAGAGGAAGCGGTCTGGTGTGTATTCACGGTGACATTCATCCTTGGGCCATTCTTCTTTGAGGAAATCGGTGAACGTGGGCCTGTCACATGTTCCGTTACAGGCCGTCGGTACCATGACATGCTGCAGACGTATGTTGTGCCGCAACTACAACAAAGGCGGGTCCTTACTTTTTTTTTTTTCCAATTGATTGTCCGGGCTTTCAACTGTGACAACTTGGTTGTTCTTAAGACACCTTGAGACAGCTTGGCTGTCTGGGTGTCTGTGATAGCCCAACTGGTAGAGGCATCGACCATGATAGTCGAGGTTCCTGGTGCGATTCCAGGTCGCAGAATTTATCCTTCCATTTTTCAATCGAAAAATTATTACATATGCTTGGAGATCATCTCCAGTTTATAATTATTATTATTTGCAGGTCCTTACATCGACCATTTTCATGCAGGATGGTGCGCCCCCACATATCCATGGGCCCGTGAAGGCGCTATTGCTTCAACGCTTCACAGAGGAACGTGTTATTAGTCGCTCCTTTCCAAATCCATGGCCACCACGTTCGCCGGATCTAACTCCGTGCGATAACTGGTTATGGGGCTATTTAAAGAGCCTGGTGTATCGTGGAGGTGTTGCGACGTTGAATGACTTCAAGAACTCCATAACACTTGATGTGCGAAGCCTCACAACTGATCAGTTATGACCTGCTGTTGAACACACTGTCCATCGACTTGAAATTTTGCAGGTGAATGAGGGTAGTCACGTGGAGCACCTTTCCTTACATTGTCCTGGACACGATTAACAACTGTTCCTCTTGTACAATTTCGTTCTAATCTGTTCTTGTTTCTGCAAACTGAACTGTTTTTGTTTCTCCTTTACCTTTACTTAATGTGGTTCAATGACAAGGTGATCAGAAACTAGTCAATAAATGTTAATATTGTTTCAGTATTCAGTTTCGGTCGTTTATTGTGTTAAATTTCATGTTTTTCCCGAAAAGGTGCCCTCTGGTGGACATTTTGGAACTAAAAATTTTTTTTCGAAATTCCGTCAGCGCATCTAGTGTATAGCCCATACACAAAATTTCGTTGCCTTCCTTTCACCCGTTTGCGCTGTAGGATGCTGTTAATAGGGGAAGTTTAATAATAACCACCTGGTATATGGCGCAGCTCTAAACCCAAAAAATTCTAAAATTTTAAGAGTGCGGCCTGAAAAAAATATTTTTTTCTGAATTAACAAATCATTATCGGTTATTGTGAATAGATCAAACTTCTTTGTTTTAGCATCCCATATTTGATTGCCGATTTGCGGAGGAAAGATTTTATACAAATCGATTGTTAGACCAAACAATTTATTTTAAAAATTGCTGATGCTGGCTTGAAGATATAATACAGGGTGTTTCAAAATTATGTACAATATATTTAGTGACATATTCTTCAGGTCAAAAGAAGACGAAAATGTTCTATAGCACTTTGTCTGGAAACGATTTATTTACGCGATACAGCCAACTAAACCCGTGGCTCCAAATTACAGGAATTGTTCAAAGTGTCCGCCACCAGTTCGCACGCACGCTTCGGCTCGTTGCACGAGCGACCGTCTGATGTCATGGAAGAGTTCGTCGCCAGCATTACGAACGGTTTGGCATACATTTTCAATTCGTTGTCGCAGATCCATAATGTTAGGAACTTCTGTGCTGTAGACGATCGTTTTCACATGACCCCTCAGAAAAAAGTCCAAGGGATTAAGGTCGGGTGATCTTGCAGGCCAGGCTACCGGTCCACCTCGACCTATCCACCGATTCGTGTATGCAGCATTAAGGTGTGCTCGCACGACATGGCTGAAATGTGCTGGAGCGCCATCATGCATGAACCACATGTTAAATCTTATCAAAAAAGGAACATCTTCCAGTAATTCTGGCAATGCATTCTGCAGAAACAAAAGATACGTTCGCCCAGTCAATCGTGGCGGCAACACATAAGGGCCAATTAAGTTATTTCCGACAATTCCACACCAAATGTTCACGGAGAAACGCTCTCGATGCGCTTGAGCTCTGGTAACGTGCGGGTTAGCATCTGCCCTATGGTGCTGGTTGTGAGAATTTACGATTCCTGTCCGGGTGAAAGTTGCTTCGTCCGTGAAAAGTATCTGGCTGAGACAACTAGGGTCTGCAGCATGACGACGTTGTATCCATTGGCAAAATCATTGTCGGTGTGGATAGTCCGTTGGGTTCAGTGCCTGAACCAGTTGCAGGTGGTTTGGATGCTAAAGCTGACGGTGAAGAATGCGCCAAACAGATGACTGCGGAATGTGTACCATGGAAGAAATACGACGGGTGCTTGTCTGTGGTTCATCATGTATGATGTCAATTATCACATCCTCCTCATCTGGAGAATGTGCTACAGGCCGCCCTTGTCCTGTTTGACGGCCA
The DNA here is from genome assembly GCA_023313115.1 of Rhysida immarginata. Taxonomy (NCBI): domain Eukaryota; kingdom Metazoa; phylum Arthropoda; class Chilopoda; order Scolopendromorpha; family Scolopendridae; genus Rhysida; species Rhysida immarginata. Next base: position 631,883 of record JAHWFO010019793.1, on the reverse strand, counting down.
AAGGAACCACGCTCCCTCAAATGTCTGTCGACAGATACAAATGTTTGGTTATTTGGCAAACGTCTATTCGGAAAGCGTTCTTGGTAGTCTTCTTGCTTCCACAGCATTTCCGTCCGCAAGACCATACATTAGGTGCATGTCAAAGTATTCTGCACTGGAATACGTGTACATGACTTTTTTTTCCCGTAAATCGTAATGCGTATGTCAAAGCACGTAAACGTTCTGAAATTGATATGGAAACAACCATACACAACTAATGGAACAACCCTAATGGAATAAACCACTCAACCTAGTGTTGGGTTGAAACGCTGGAATTGCTAAAATATCGTCCGCTAACTACCGTGCTTCCCTACTGTATGATATTGGATTACTCGCAAACAAATCGTTTCCAGAATAAGTGCTACAGAACATTTTCGTCTTCTTTTGACCTGAAGAATATGTCACTAAATTTATTGTACATAATTTTGAAACACCCTGTATAATATAAGCATGGTTTGAAAATATCCTTTTCCCCTACTCTTAATTCTTGTTTAAATTCACATCATTTAGATGTGCGTGGGCCTCGATTCAAAATGTCAAAGTGACGTGCAAGCTATACAACAGCTTTTACACTAACTGCAATTGTAAAGGCCAAAGAGCTCAGGAATCATGCAGCAGCAAGGCAGTTAGGAATCGGCAAAAAAATGTATTCGGTGCTGGAGAAAAGATGTGAGTGACATCACTATTCAGCTAAAACGTAAGCAATCAAACAGATAGAGAGCTGAATTTTGGCCAAATTTGCAAAAAAGAGTTGTTAAACTGGATTCTAATTCAATGAGAAGATGGGCCCTTCGTATTGACAACAGTGCTCTTCAAAAAGATGTTTCGAATCCCTTTAATTCTGATTCTGAAACTTCAGAGTTTGAAGGTTTTCAGCGGTTTTAAAGTATTATTAAAATATTTCTTTATAAAAAGTATGCAGAAATACACTGCTTTGCAATGAAATTGCCCCACCCGCAAGGAGTTATCCGTATGAGCCAAAAGTAGGTATACAGCAAGAGATACATCTGAACACACCTTTATTAAGTTATGAAGCCAAGACGTGCACTCGTTTGTACAGGGTGTCCCAACGGAAAGCGGCATTAGTAGGTTGTGGCACCACCTCTAGCGGCAATGCATTGTTCCAGCCGCAGGTGTAGGGGATCATACAGGTGGCGAATGTCATCTTGGGGTACGTCTGCCCAGACCTGATGAACCTGCTGTGTCAGTTCATGGAGATTATGGGATGATCTTGAAGGATGTCCCACACGTGCTCAATTGGCAATATGTCTGGGGACCTCGCGGGCCATGGCAGGCAGTTGATATCATGCAGATGTGCCATGCTCGTGTTTGCCGTGTGCGGTCTGGTGTTATCCTGCTGAAAGACTGTGCCGGGTATTGTGTGCAGAAAGGGCAGTAACACGAGCTGCAGAATCTCCGTGACGTACCGTGCTGCTGTCAGGGTGCCTTGGATGATGACTAAAGGCGTTCTGGTATCGTAGCCGATGGCACCCCAGACAATGATCCCGGGTGTTGTTCCACGATGGCGATATCGGATGCATTGTTCATTGGCACGTTCCAATGGTCTGCACCACACATGTCCGTGTCTGTTGTCAGTGTCCAAACAAAAGTGGGATTCGTCGCTGAAGACCACCGAGCACCAATCCATTTGTCAGCCCACTCGTTCACAACACCATTGCAGTCGTATCGCGCGGTGCTCATGTGTCAAAGGAAGACACAACAATGGACGCCTGGCAGACATTGTTGTGGCGTGTAACCGGCGTGCTATTGACACTGGAGCAGTAGCGGGAATAGTGATGTTGTCGCGCAGTTGCCGCAGGGTCATGGTTCTGTCTGGTAGTGCTGTTCGCAGTATCCGCCTATCGGTACGAGCTGATGTGCTTCTCCGGGCCCCAGAGCCTGGTCTTCTGGCACGTTGCCTCCAACATCGCCTACCGTCCATGCATCCCGTGACACGTGGACAGCAATCCGTCTGGTTGACCATCTAGCCTCGGAGAGGCCAATAATCCAACCTCGTTCAAAGTCCGTTAATTGCGTTCAGACCGTTGTGTGGATTACAGTACTGTACGTTCACGAGTCAGTTGCTTCCTCCCTACTGCATGGAACGTCTCGCACAGGTGTTGACTGATGAGCCTATACAGGCACCCGGACACCCTGTATCAACCTAAATGGTCATGTCCCGTGAGCATGCATCTAATCGTTTACTAGTGGAGGTAGACGAACCCCCCCCCCCCCACCCCACTAAATATGGATAAGTCTGATAATTCCTTGTTGGTGGGGCAAATTCATTGCAAAGCAGTGTATATTAAACATACGAAATTAAAAATTTTTCCTCAATGAAATGCATATTGCTTTTAATGAAGCTTATACGAAAAAGGGTTTTAGGTTATCGTCTGCGTGCGGGGGAGTGTGTGGCCTAAGAATTGCTGCAGCCAAACTATTGATAATTTTTAATTTTGGTTAAATTTTTGCTGATGCGGCTTATCAGTCACTGTGGCCTGAATTCCAAAAAATACGGTAGTTTACTTAATTCATAAAATCTATTTAGCAAAAATAAAAACAAGGACTTTTTAGAAAAAAAAAATAATAATAATAACCTGCTGTAGTTTTTCTTCTCCAGCAGTTTTGCTTTCATCTAGTTTTGTTGCCAAAGCATCATCAGACAGGGCAGGATCTTCAAGGTTATTCGTATCATCAGTAAAATGACATCCAATCAAATCACGAAAATCCTTTAATCGATTCTCTTTCAACTTTTCACCGACCTCAGAGAAGATAGTTTTGGCTATAAAACAAAAAATAAATAAACAAATAAAAATAAGTAACCAAATTGACACTTACTTTGATAATACGAGGGGGAATCGAGCTAAAGTTAAAAAATAGATAAAACGAGGGACCGGTCCTAACGAGTCTGAATAATGCACAATCATTGCATAGTGCTCTTGATTCTGACCTACGCATAATAACAAGAACCAGCAGCTTCAGAACTGGCAGATTGACTTGAAACTTACTCCAAGCCTTAATACCAAACACCCTTTGCCAAGTCTACACTGAAGAGCTAAAACATTATCACCATCACCACACTGGATCACATGGATGGGAATGGTATTTAACTTAATTTGCAAGTGATGGGAAAGGCTGCTAATCTAAGCAAATTTGATAGAAGGCAGATTGTAATGGCCCGAAGACTCGGAACGAGTATCTCCCAAACTGCATGACTGGTAGGTCTTCTTCTTCTTCTTCTTTTTAGGTCCTTTATCCCAGGTGGTGGAGTTGACCTATTGAATGGGAGGAGGACACACAATCTTAGAGAGGTTGATAAAAGTTTAACCGCTGCGTTAGCAGATGCAAGAATTCTAGGGAGAATGTGAGCTTTAGAGAGGAAATCTTTGGTACAGGATAGGATAAACTGCCATTGAGATCTCATCGCAGGATTGATAAGGAGGACGGAATTGAGCGAGAAAGGGACATTACGTGCTATGAGGAGACACCTAAAAGAGTTTCGATGAATAGAGTAAAGCGGGCATTCTAGAAGCATGTGTTCTGAATTTTCCACAGCCCCACAGTCGCATAGGGGGGAGTTTATTAAGCCAAGTCTGAACAAGTATTGTTTGTTGGGATAAGACCTGATCTGAGACGGGAGATAAGCATCAAATCCTGTTTGGATAGGAGTATAGGCCTGACCAGTGGGCCATCAGGCATGGCAGTTAGAATCATCCTGTTTAGCTTCTGCCCCGGACAGCTTGGGTTTCTCCATTCGCTTTTCCACACGTTGAAGAGTTCTTTTGCTAGATAAGGCTTCAAAACTGGAATGGATGCTGGAAAGACTAGCCATATGGAATGGATGAATTCAGAATTTCTGCCCTGTTTAGCTAGGAAATCAGCGCAGGTGTTCCCCGTTATGCCACTGTGCCCTGGGCACCAGATGAAGGAGACCTCAATATTTGACTGCTGTAGGACAAGGACACTAGTTGATATTAGTCCAATTTGGGAAGAAAATTTCCAGTTGCATTCTCTCAGCGAGCGGTGAAGGCTCGAGAGAACAGATTTGGAGTCCGAGATAATAACGTGTTTGTGTTCATGTCTGTAGTTTGAATTTATAATATGCAGCGTCTTAAATATTGCCCATGCTTCAGCCGTGAAAGAGTTTGGCGCAAAAGTGGCTTGGTATTGATACGAATTCTCGGAATTGTAGATGCCTATTCCTGCTGATACTTGCAGAGGCATTACTGAGGCGTCAGTATACCATTTCATGTGGTTGGCGAAGTTGTTTGCTAGAGCGTTATGGAAAATCACTTTTTTCCCTATCTGATTCAGGTTCTTAGAGACAGTAGGAATAAAGAACCGACGATCCCAATCTATAGTGAAAATTTCTGGATAGGGAATTATTGAGTATGACTGTAGTTGAAAATCTTGCACGTTCAACATTCTTATCCCACTATGGAATAAATCCTGGAGAAGAGAGGAGCTTAAGTACTTCGGGATAGAGTACTCGAGATTTCTTGCCTGGGAGCCCCTACTAAGTATCTGGACCAGTCTCATATAGATTTTCGTTGCTACGCCCATCCATCTGGGCCAAAGCGGTATCAAGTTGACAGAATAGTACAAGGTGTCTATCGGTGTGCTATTCAATGCAGATAAAATTCTCCTGAGGGCCGAGTGCTCCAGCACCCTGACGGATCTGATTGTCGATTCAGGACTTAGTAGAAAATAAGGCGCATAATAATCTGTGATGCTTTTTATTAGGGACGATAAAAGGGCAGCTGGTATTCGACCACCTGGTCCCCAATAATAATTGTAGATGCAGGTCAGCAAGGCCTAGTACATATTTAGTTTTGCTTTTAGACTGGTAGGTTGTTCACAATCTGCCTTTATTAGTATTTATGATGGTGAACCCAGCGGTATGTGCCAAGCTGTTGGACGCCCACGCCTCACCAAAGAAAAAGGACGTCAGAGACTGTCCCGCTTGGTAAAGCAAGATCGGCGCCCGATAGTGGCTCAGCTGACAACCCAATACAATGCAGGTCCAAGTGCAAGTGTTTAGGAAAACACAGTTCAGCGGACACTGTTGGATATGGGACTGCACAGCAGACGCCCCACTTGTGTGCCTCTGTTGACCAAGCGTCATTGTCAACTACCCCTACATTGGGCCCAGGAACATGGAAACTGGACCATGGATAAGTGGAAGAGAATTGCTGGTCGGATGAATCACAATTTCTTATTCATCATGTCGATGGTCATGTCAGGGTACGCTGACTTCCAGGCGACCCCCCCTGTACAGCAGACCCTACACAGGCAGGTGGTGGCGGTATTATACTTTGGAGGACGTTCTCATGGGCGGCTCTGGGACCCTTAGTTGTGGTACAACGGACCATGAAAGCTGCGGACTATCTGAACATCATTGCGGACCAGTTGCATAATTACATGGCGTCTGTCTTTACAACTGGAAATGAGTCTTCCAGCAGGACAACGCCCCATGTCACAAGGCTCGAATTGTGTTGGAGTGGTTCGAGGAGCATAAGGATGAATTCCAATGAATGTCCTGGCCACCTAACTCGCCGGATCTTAATCCGATAGAGCACATTTGGGAGTCATGGAGCGGCAGCTCAGAGCTCAACCATCACCATGTCAGAATATCTCGACTTTGCACGACCGCTGCTTAGACATTTGGTAAAGCCAGTCTCCAGTCATCTACCAAGAACTTGTGGCATCCATGCCAAGGCGAGTTGCAGCTATTTTGCAGGCCAAAGGTGGCACAATGCATTATTGAGTAGGTGGTCACAATGTTTTGGCTCTTCAGTGTATTTCAACATAGGAAACAAGTGGCCTGTTCTGTTTCTACATTGTTAATGAGAGATAGGAACTTCAGAACAACATCAAGTTGGTGGAATGAAAATATAGTTTTTATTTGTCAAAAGTGAAAGTAAATATCTTAACAATGGAAAAACATTTTCAATCAAAATAAAAACCTTCAGAATCTACACACTTCTGCCAATGCAATGCAAGTTTATGTATGCTGGTCACATAAAATTCTGGAGTTCTATAGAATCGATGAATGCTTTGAAGGCTATTCTGCAGCTTCCTGGTTTCTGAAAACCTTCCCGTTCAGAAAATTATGGAGATGCTTGAAAAAAATGGTAATCAGTAGACGACAGGTCAGGCGAGTAGGCAGGGTGAGGCAAAACTTCATAATCCAATTCACTGAGTTTGTTCACGGTCATTTTTGCAATGTGTGGTCTCGCATTATCATGAAGAAGAATTGGTCCCTTTTGATTGACCAATGCTGGACTTTGGTGCTGCAATTATTCACGAGGAATGTGATCACCGGTGCGTTCTGATTCACCAATTAGTGCTTTCGTTTCGAATTTCCTGCTTTGCATGCAGCTCTGCGTGTGTTGTGCAGTGTAGCATTCACAGGGATTGGTCGGGATCTCTACACCTTTTTAACTCGTTTTTTGTGGGGAAAATGGTATTTGAAATAGTTGTTAGTTTTGACCTTCCCTACCACGTCTCCAAGTCTGGCAATGGAATTCATAAACACCCTGTATATATGGAGATTTCTCCCAAACCATTCTAACTTCGGTTCCCATCTGTACACGCTTAGCTCTCAAAATGTACATACGTGTTTGAATTATTACATATTATTGTACGTTTATATTGTAATTGTTTGTTAATGTTATTAAATTATTTTATTGTGGAACAGTGGCTTCCTTGTCTTTGTTAGCACATGAATACTAAACCAATATCAGTTTGCTATTTGGTGAAAACATATCCAATTTTTGTGGATTTTTCTGAATTCACCTGTGCGAAGTTTCCACCTTTAGTCAAGATTTAGACAATATAACATTAACCGCAATCATATTAAGCAGCATTCAACCAATCACAACCATTGTATATATTTAAAAATCTCAAAATGAAAAGAGACCTTACAGTACAACATATTAATTTAAAAACCAACTAGCTTTGGCATTTAATCCCACCTTCATCAGGGTACAAGAGAAATGGGCTAGCAGCCCTTACACAATGAGACAGTAAATGACCTAACAACACTGTAAACATCAAGTAAAATGACACAATTCATGGAGAATTCTGGTTGGTTGACGTAAATAAGGAGCGTTGCAAATCAAATGTCAGATTTCAAGGTGGATTCCGTGCTTCAGCACGGTTTCCACGTTTAGTAGCGAGTACCCATAGAGGTAAACCCAAAGTAAACACCCAAAGTGGTACGTTCTCAGAGATAAACCTATCAGCGACCAGCTGCCTGAAATTTGCATGTCTCCGATGATATTTAATAGCGTTTGAACCCAATCGAACATAGTCATGACTTCATACGAATTACGTGTGATAATGCATTACGAGTTCAGGTTGAATCACACTGCATCCAACGCCTCATGAAACATCAATAAGGTTTTCGGTGTAGGCACCATAAATGAATGTAGTGTGCAACATTGGTTCCGAAAATTCCGGCGTGAGTGACGGACCTGGCAAATGAGCCATGCGGCAGACTGCCCAACGTGTCGAATGACGCTGATCTGAAGCGATCTGTCAGTAGAAGAGGACCCATCAAAACTGTTTGAGACCTTGCAGGGGATCATGCTATATCAGCGTCGACCATCAGTAGACACCTTAGGACCATCGGCAAGGTGAAAAAGCAGGACAAATGGGTCCCACATGAACTTACGGAACCAAAAAGAACTTCGGTTGGAAGTGTGTACAGAATTGCTTTTGCATCATGAAGAAGCAGGGATTCTTGATCGCATTGTCACCTGCGACAAGAAGTGGCTCCTATACGACAATAGGAAACGGTCAGCACAGTGGATGGATGCTGATGAACCCCCGCGACAGTTCCCTAAACCCCCGTTGCACCCCAGGAAGCTCACGGTTACAGCTTGGTGGAACATCCGTGGTGTAGTATATTACAGCTTCCTGCAGCAGGGGGAGACTATCACCGCTGCGACCTACTGTCGTGAACTGCATCGTATGCACACAAAACTGTCAGCAACAACCTGCACTTGTGCATTGCAAAGGCATCGTTTTGCTGCATGACAACGCGCATTAGCACGTTGCACGAACGACCCTGCAGGCGGTACAGGCTCTGGGCTATAGGTGCTTCCACACCCCCTGTACTCTCCAAACCTCTCCCCTACTGACTACCATCTTTTCCAGAGCCTGGACAATTTTCTCCGGAGGAAATCATTCCTAACCCCAGCAGACGTCGAAAATTCCGGGAGTTTATTGAGTCCCGTGATCAAGGATTCTATCGGAGAGGGCTGGAGAAGCTGCCAAATGGTTGGCAACAATGTTTGGATTGCAATGGGGGTCATTTCGAATAGCACGTGTGAACGTGTCCTTTCTAGAGGGCCATTAAAGATGACCTCTGCAATCCGACATTTGATATGCAACGACCTGATAGATGGGATGGCGTAATCGAAATAAATTAAGTGCTGTAGAGGGAGGTGATTTTCTCATCCAAAATGGATGCCAGAAATGATTTTCTTTGCCATGTTTTGTATTCTTTTGTTTTTATCTTATGCCATGTTATTTATATGATTTATTATATCTTCTTTACTTTTGTTTTGTATTATTTTCTTATCATATTTTATTTATTTATTTATTTTTGTTGTTTTATTTTATCTATTTCCCCTTTTTTATCTTTTCCAGTTAATTTATTCCGATTACGTCATCCCATCTATATTGTAACATTCTGATTGGTTGATGCTCTTTATTTATGTCAACCAACCAGAATTCTCCATGAATTGTATCATTTACTTGATGTTTACCATGTTGTTAGATCATTTACTGTCTCATTATGTAAGGGCTGCTAGCCCATTTATCTTGTACCCTGGGTGTGTTTGTTTAGTGCAACGAAAGTGACGAAGTTAACGTGATTGCGTTTGTTTAGTCTTGTCAGATTGACTACTTCCGTTTGCTATTGCCAGTGACGCTGACGCAGGGGGATGGCCATGGCCTGGTTGTCTCGCTGATTGATGGAGTTAAGCAACTTCAGGCGCGGCCAGCCAGTGGCTTGAGGACCACTGCTGGGTGAGCACAGCTGTTGGGGGACTTTAGTCTGACCCATTTGCTAAGTGACCAGTGCTGTATGTCCAGCAGCTGGTGATAGCTACTGTTTGCTTGTCTGCCAGCAGCTCTTCCATCATGAACCCCCCGTGCTTCGGAGGGCACGTTAAGCTGTCGGTCCCGGCTGCTACTGTCATCTCGTAGCAGCCGTTAGTTATTGGGATGGCGCAAAACTCCCTCGAAGGAGTAAGTGCCGCAGATTATCGTTCTGCGATAATCTACCCTCTGTACAAGATAAGATAAGACACTGGCACAGTCACGCTTTGTCGCCCGACTAAGTCGATGAGCTAAATCGATCGTCACTTTCTGCGGGATTAGTATTAAAGAAGGCGATCGGCGTTTTAGCCAATGTCATTATTACCAACAAAAGAATTAGTTCAAACAGCACAGAATATTCGTACCAGCAGGGTTTGGGATCATTTCGAAAACTTAATTTAATGAAAATATTGCTTTATCATTTCGTTATTTACTGCGAGCATTAGAAGGCTTATATCGCTGTTGTCGATTGCCCGCTTGAAAGCAGTCGCTCTCACGAAGTTGTTTGTAATCATCAGGCTGACAACTTTCACGGCTTCGTGATTCGTAGTGACGGCTAGTCGCTTTCGTCGCAATAAACAAACATACCCCCTGATGAAGACGGGATTAAATGCCGAAACTAGTTGGTTTTTAAAGGTCGCTTTTGGTGAGGTCCATGTCAATTCAGGCAGGCAACGAAAAAATCTGACCTTCATAGCCTCTTTTTGAATTGGACATACAGTCCTGGAACAAATGATAGGAACTTTTGTGCTTTCAACATAACATTTTTAAAAATGAATTTATTTCATCGAAACTTTACACACCTGTGCCCACACTTCATTGACACCGCTGGTTTCAATTCAGTCAAAATATTTAAAAAATTAGATGAGCCACAACCAATTTTTGAAAAAAAGGGTGGAAAAAATGATAGGAACTAAATGAATAATCTGCCCCCCTCCCCCCCAAACTGGGAATGTGAGACCTTCTCACCATTGCATATTAATGAAATTCTGAACAAGAAGACATATCTCTGATAAAATAAAACTTGTTCACTAAGTATCTTCAAAATGGGAGGTGGTAAACAACTTATCCATTATGAGAGAGGGAAAAATCATGGCATATAAAGAACAAGGCACGTCAAAAGCAGAAATTTCTCGTTTGATTGGAAGGTCCAAGCAAGTAATTTCATCTTTCCTGAAAAATCCAGAATCACATGGTACAAAGAAAACGACAGGAAGGCCTAAAGCACTTAGTGATAGAGACCACCGTCGAATTCTTCGCATGGCAAGCAACAAGCAAATTTCTGCCAACTCCATCAAACACGCGATTGGAACACAGGCTCATCGAAGAACTATTAATAACTATCTCAACCAATGTCCTCATCTCCAACGCCAGAAAATGAAACAGAAACCACCTCATAGCAACCAGCACAAAGTCGATCGTCTTCAGCTAGCCAAACAGCATCAAACCTGGACTTCCGAATGGAACTCTGTCATCTTTAGTGATGAAAAAAAGTTCAACCTCGATGGCCCCGATGGCTGGAACTACTGTTGGCACCATTTACGAAAGGAACCAAAGCACTTTTCGAAGCGCATCCAGGGTAGCGGTTCAGTTATGGTTTGGGGGCCATTCAGTACCAGTGGAAAGGTGGAATTAGTGTTTGTAGATGGCTGCATGAACAGCGTCAAGTACCAAGAAATGCTTCAGAAGTATCTTATCCCATTTGGACCAAGATTGGATATTTCAACAGGACAACGCCCCATGTCACGTTTCCAAATTGACTATGGAGTGGTTCAAGACCAAAAACATCAGGGTTATGAAATGGCCTGCCAGAAGTCCAGACCTTAACCCCATCGAAAATCTCTGGGGAATCATAGTTCGGGCCGTTTATAAGAATAGGCGGCAGTTTGAGAATGTCCAGAGTCTCAAACAGGCTGTTCTTGAGGCTTGGGAAGAAATTTCGTGCAGAACTTTTGAAAAACTAATAGAACCTATGAAGGACCGTGTGTTTCATGTGATCAACAAAAATGGTGGATTTACAAAGTATTAAATACGAGCAATCTCATGATAACTGAAGGTGTTCCTATCATTTTTTCCACCCTTTTTTTTTTCAAAAATTGGTTGTGGCTCAACTAATTTTTTAAATATTTTGACTGAATTGAAACCAGTGGTGTCAATGCTGTGTGGGCACAGGTGTGTAAAGTTTCTTTGAAATAAATTCATTATTAAAAATGTTATGTTGAAAACACAAAAGTTCCTATCATTTTTTCCAGGACTGTATGTTAAATTTCAGGAAAAAGTAAGATACCCATATTTTTTGGTTTTGCCCAAAAATTTCTGGCCCGAGATAAAGGCTACCAAAGACGGCGTCATGGGTGCCATTTCGCACTTGTGATTTTCGACAAAAATTTTAAAGTGCTTTATCTCTGGAACGGTTAAAGATATTTTGTTGCGTTTTTTTATTTATTTTAAAGATAATATTTTTTTCTTTAAAACGATATACTCTGTTTTGTAATATGTCTTCAAGTTTTCTTGCCGCAGCCATAGGCATTTTTTAAAAAAAATTCAAAATCATATTTTTTTTTTCAAAAATATCAATCCCAAAAATTTTTATTCGTTTTACTGTTGATCAGTACCATTGAGTACTACATTCCCTGAAAAGTAGAAACTTCCATTCTTGAGTTTAGCAGGTTTTAGAAACCATGTAAAATTTTGCCAATATCCCAAGTGCATCAAAGAAGGTATCAATGGCAACAGTTTTCTTAATGAGTTTAGTTTCCTCACATATTGCATATCTAAATGCAAAAAAAGTCATCTATGTTTTCCAGACCAAGTGTCTGTAACGAGAGCCCCCCCTTTCCAGGACAGCCGCCACATTCCTGAAATAAACAGGTCTCTAGCTGTACATCACAGACAACTAAAGACTTCACATCACCAATCAAAGTTTCATATGTCATGCCTCCAAGTAAGTTCTTCCAAGTTACCATGCAAAGTTCAAAATTGGCACAATACAAACATAAACAGACATCTCTAGATGGGTGCGGAACCACCTACTTAGGCTGTAGTCCATAAAATTTTGATCTTCCAATGTGGAATATGGGGTATTCCTTCTTATAAATGGTGAAAGTTTCCTTAACACTGCGGGTCTTGTATCTTTTCACTTTCACCAGTTTTTCTCCTGAAACAGTTATAGTGTCTTTTTTTGCTGGTGGTCTGGCAAGAGCAGTCCTTTTGATCTTCCAGATAAAATGACTGTACAATCTGAACATCAGCTACATTCACAAGATGACCATGATATGGCACCACTTTTCCAAGCATTTTTCACTACCTTCCATCTGCAAAAAAAATACATGATGGAGAAAACAAGAAATTTGAAGGCTGCAAAAGGAGTGTTTGGAAAAGTGGAGCCATATTATGGTCACCCTGTGAATGTAGCCGATGTTCAAATTGCACAGTCATTTTATCTGGAAGATCAATGGGACTGTTCTCGCCAGAGCGCCAGCAAAAAAAAAGCACAGGAAAAAAAAAAAAAGTGCTGAAAGTGAAAAGATACATGACCTGCAGTATTAAGGAATCTTTCGCCATTTAAAAGAAGGAACATCCCATATTCCATAATGGAAGATCAAAATTTTATGCACTACGACCTAACTAGGTGGTTCCACACCCATCTAGAGATGTCTGTTTATGTGTGTATTGTACCAATTTTGAACTTTGCATGGTAACTTTGAAGAACTTACTTGCAGGCATGACATATGACACCTTGGTTGGTCGCGTGAAGTCTTTAGTTGTCTGTGATGTACAGCGAGAGACCCGTTTGTTTCAGGATGTGGTGACTGTCCTGGAAAGGGAGAACTCTCGTTAAAGACACTTGGTCTGGAAAACATAGAAGATAACTCTTTTGAAGTTAGATATGCAACATGTGAGGAAACTAAACTCATTAGGAAAACTGTTGCCATTGATACCTTCATTGACGAACTTGGGAAATTGGCAAAATTTTACATTGTTTCTAAAACCTGCTAAACTCAAAAGTGGAAGTTCTCCTTTTCAGGGAATGTAGTACTCCGTGGTACTGATCAATGACCTAGAAAAAACAAATGGACTGCGCTTGGCACTGTGGGCTCCTTACTAGAGGTGAGGCCACCGGAAGTCGCAGCGCCGCCATGTTGGGAGGGGCAGAAGTAGAATATAAGCAATGTGGAGCAAGTAAGTTTTTGGCTTCTTTTCCTTATAAAATCGGGGAGTTTTAACATTTTAATTAGTGATAAGATTATTAGGTTTATTTCCTTTTTTATGTAGTTAAATAGAGGAATACTCCAGGTGTTTAAAAGCTTTGGAAATTGTGTAAAAAATACTACAGTGACAGTAAGTGACTACAATATTGGAATGTTAATATTCACAAATTTATTGATGAGCAAATAAAACAGTTTAGGTTATATGTGATCTGATTTTGATTCCTGCTTCTTTATCAGAGAATTTATTACATAATCTTATACAGTTGAACCCTGATAGCTCAAATCGTCAGCAGACCACATAAAAATTTTGACTTATCAGGTTTTGGAGTTATCCAGTAAGTCAAAAACAAGGCTATGTGACCATTACAAAGATTACATGATACTCATAATATTTCTATGAATTTGATAGGTTTTAATGAGATCCACATACAAATGCAATACGGACCCAGCAGGATACGGTTTGTTCCAACACGAAATCAATTCCAATGCTGTTCTGGCATGGCTTCCGAATTCTACTTCTGGTTTGTAAAAATTTTCGAAAGGCATTTCTTGGCAAGTTTTGCCCATTTATTTTTCATCTGATGATATTTATGATAAATGTATAAATGTTTTATATTTGAAACTTTACAGAGAATTCACTTTTTTTTCGAATTTCCGTTAATTTTACATCAACAAAGGCAATGAGATAGTGAAGTTTCAAAACCAAAATGGTGACGGCCAATGAAAAGTGTATGACTGCTTCTAAAAACTGCTTCATGCAATGAACTTTATGGTCAACATGAACACTTCCTCTAAAAATGAACACGCAATTCTCATCAATTACCGGTACTACGTCGAAATATTCTCCCATTGAACGATCGCAATCAACAAGTTCATTTGCAATTTTGTGTTCGGGCTAAGTTTTGATTTTCACAATGGCTGCCAGCAACTGTGAAAGACTCCTGCATCATTTTCTTTGTCATGTGGACGTAAAAATTAAAGTTGAAAAATGAAATAAAGTTTCAACAGGCAAAGCTTGTTTTTTTAAAGATAGGTTTTGCTTACATTTAGGAATACCTGTTCACTAAAATCAAAATTTGTTTGAGTTATCCGGGATTTATTAAAAAATTTGTTTGAGTTAATGAGTGAATTTTCTATTGAATTAAATGCTCTGGGGGATGGGACTTTGAATATCGTTTGAGTTATCCGGGAATTTGAGTTATCAGAGTTTGAGTTATTCGGGTTCGACTGTACTACTGTAATTGCTTGAAATTAATTTTATCTTTCTAAAAACATGATTATTAGTGGGGGAAGAATCGTAAAGATGCTCATCCAGATTACCGAAACTGGCTTTCGGGTAACTTTCGTGAAAAACACAAGAAGAAATAACTTCTGCAACGCTTCTTGCTGTGGAAGCCTGTTGTTGTTTGCTGCCATCATCTTCGAAAGCATGTTTCTGTGGCTTCACAAACATCCATCGCGTCTTGGCTTGGATATTTTAGACCACCACGGGTTTTTTGAAAATCAGCTTATGGTGGTCTGAAACATCCAAGCCAAGATGTTATGGATGTTCGCAAAACCATGGAAAGATGCTTTCAAAGGATGATGGCAGCAAACAACAACAGGCTTCCACAAGCAAGCAGTGTTGCAGAAATTATTTCTTCTGGTGTTTTTTGCAAAGTTACCTAAAAGTCATTTATCAGTAGTCTGGATGAGCATCTTTATGATTCTTCCCCCACTAATAATCATGTTTTCAGACTGATAAAATTAATTTCAAGGAGTTACAGTAATATAAGAATGAATCATTTATGTAATAAACTCTCTGATAAAGAAACAGGAATCAAAATCAGATCACATTTAACCAGAACTGTTTATTTGCTCATCAATAAATTTGTGAATATTAACATTCCAATATTGCAGTCACTGTAGTATTTTTTACACAATTTTCAAAGCTTTTAAATGCCTGGAGTATTCTTCTATTTAACTACATAAAAAAAGGAAATAAACCTAATAATCATATCAGTAAGTAAAATGTTAAATATCACCAATTTTATAGTCACTATCAGATTCAACTAACACGTCCAATTGAGAAAATTTAGCACTATGCAGTGAGGCAGGCAGCAGCAGCTCCTGTAGACTTAACATTGAAAGGCTGTGTTAAAGCAGGCATTTTTACTTACTTTGCTTTAAAATTGTTTGTTTTTTATTCGTGAAAATTTTGTTTCATTTCCAGAGATATTCAGATGGTGACTCACACAGAAAAAGTTTAGCATAATTCCCTGTTTTATTAACCCCACGTGGGTGACAAGAGATTTGCTGTGGGTCCAATTTAGTCGCTGGATGCATAAGATGTCTAGGAAGTAGGAATTAGCACCAACGGGTGTTATTGTTATTATCATTATTACAGTTACTCCCCCCATCAAACTCTTGTTTGATGATACGATCACCTTCGTATGACGCATTGTACGATTACATGTAGTACGTACGGTTTGAACTCCCCCTCCTAATCCCGTGAGAGACCCATTTCTTATAGCAACTTTCTACCGTATTTAGTCAGTGTATCTCGGAAATTCTTAAGCTGAAATGGTAGGAGTATTCGTAAAAGTACTTCTTTTTCGTAGTTAGTACTTGTACTTTCATTAGACGCTTCAAAAGCCTTTGTATGATCACCTACTTTTAGTCCGACCCCTGCCACATTCAGAGAAGAATTCATTTATCCATTTATTTACAATACATACATTATAGATGCTTGTAATAACCTTTATTCAATACCGGTGAAGCTTCTTGATTATTCAGTATACACCATATTGCCATTAATGACCGGACACTTTCGATTTTAGAGACGTTTTGTCGAATATCTAGAAAAATACTTGAAGAATTATCCTGAAATTTCAGGGGTATAAAAAGGATGTTACACCTCATATTTCAGCGAAGGTGTTCTCCCGAAGGCAAATAGGGGACCAGCAAAGAAGTGAACCAAAAAAATAATGTTTGGAATCACCCTGTAAAAAATAATGCTTGAAATGCATTGTAGCTGTAGCATATGCTTAAGAGGCTTGTTTTACTTTTCTGTGTTCATTTGTATGAGACTAGCACGTATATTCATGGAGATATAAAGGTTTCTTTAAAAAGGTCCAAATGTTTTCGTAAGTTTTTTGTTTATAACACGCAAGATTTTCAACCCAATGCAATGCCATTTACAGAAAACTTGACAAACTACAGTACAGACAACACCCTGCAATCAGAATAGAAAAATAGTAAATATTTGATGAAATATGAGCATTTTTACTAAATAATGTTTAACTGCGCATGCACATGCGTTACCAAATTGTCTTTTGCATAATTTATTAGCCAAATGTATAGGGCTACTCTTATACTCTTATAAAAAGCCCAAGCAAATATCGTGAAAATTGAGAAAGATATCACCGATAGAATGAGTTGAATTTCAGTTGCTCTCAAAAATAAACAAAACGATAAGCGGCTTTCTCTAAACTTTTATTTTTAGATCGGACACCAATATCAATTTCTTCTTCTTACGCTGATATGAAGTCAATATGAAGTCAATATTTTTTCATTGAACATAGCGGCCAGAACATCCTGGCACACAAGAATTTCGTACCATTTTCTGTTAAAAATAGTAGTTTGCTTTTACTTCAGCAGAATTTGCTAGTTAACGTTTGGTAAATTTCTACCCGTTTCGTTTTTCCCAGCACGTGTTCCTGGAGCAGGCTGGCTAACTGCCTCACTGCACGGCCATTAAAGCTGAAACAACAGTAGCGCCACTCGACCTTGATGGTAGTTGTCAGTGACCATAAGGAAAATAAGCCAAAACCTTACTTACTCCGCAACAAACTTGCTTATATTGCTTCTGCCCCTCCCAACATGGCGGATTGTACACTTCCGGCGGCTTCACTCCAAGCCACGCCAATCGCAGTCCAGTTGTTTTTCTAGGTCATTGGTACTGGTCAACAGTAAAAAAATAAAAATATTTGGGATTGGCATTTTTGAAAAATAAAATATTTTTGAATTAAAAAAAAAATGCATATGGCTGCTGCAAGAAAACTTGAGCACATGTTTAAAAATACTATCTTTAAAATAAAAAAAAACCTGCAACAAAATATCTTTAACCGTCCAGAGATAGAGCACTTTAAAATTTTTGTCAAAAATCGTTAAGTGTGAAATGGCGCCTGTGACGCCAGCTTTGGCAGCCATTATCTTGGGCCAAGAATTTTTTTGGGCAAAAACCAAAAAATACGGGTACCTAACTTTTTCCTGAATTTTAACATATGTCCAATTCAAAAACATCTTAGACTATGAGGGTAACCCTCCCCCTACCTGAACTGACATGGACTCTGACTTCTCATTTTGTCTTTAAACACAGTACAGAGAACATCTCGGCATTTAAAAATCTCTTTCTGCTACTATACATACCGGGCGTTTCAGTCAATTACTGACGATTTTAATCAATTATTATGGCTTTAAAACTGGTCTTACAAAAAAATTACAAAAAGCGCCGTATAGTTAAAGGGTTGGAGTTTTGCTCCACGGATGGCACTTAGGGCAACTGCTGTTCGTTTAAAAATGATTCGCCGCCCTTAACGAAAGAACAGAAAACAAAGATTGCTGAGTGGTTTTTGGAAACAAAATCGTTGATAAAAGTGCAAAGGAAGTTTCGGAAGGAATTTAAATGCCGAGATGCACCGGGAAGGCATGCGAATATGACATTTGTTAATCAATTCCACACCTCTGGTGCTCGGCCTCACACAACTGCTGAGGTCCTGGGCTTTCTCCACTCAAAGTTCGGAAATCGAGTTGTCTAAAACCGCTTTCCAGCAAGGATTGACAATGGGTTTTCTTGGCCTCCACAAGCCCGGACTTGAATCCCTGCGACTTTTTTTTAATGGGGATATCTCAAGCGGCAAGTTTTTGCAACAGCACCAAGATCATGTGAAGAATTAAGACAACGCATAGTCGAATGTTGCGCACTGGTCAGTCAGGAAATGTTGAAGTGCATATTTACAAACTTCACCATTCGTCTGCGTGCTGTTAGGAATACGGATGGCGGACATATTGAACACATAATCAATACTGTGTCACGCCAATGAAAACTCCAAACAGTGAAGAATAAAATGCACACACTGCCATTATTATATTTGCATTCGCTTGTTTCTCATGCACTGTTAAAAGCATCAATAATTGACTGAAACACCCGGTACAAAAGCTTCATGGTACACTGGTGGACAAAAGTTTGGGGTAGGTGTGTTTTCTAAGAAAACAATTATTTAGAGATTTTATTGTTATGGCACCTTTTAAGTTACTATTGAATATATCAAAATTGACAATTGAAAAATTGATATTTTAATTTGTTTTTAAGTTACATGCAAAGTATGCAAACTGAAATGGTCAAAAGTTTGGGGTAACAGGTAAATAACTGATATTTTTTTACAGTAAAGTGCATGAATATTTGCCCATTGATTTTTTGGAATGTGAAGAAGTGTCTTAAGATGATTTCTGATGAGAAACGAGGAAATTCATGCATTGTATGCTCAACACAAGAACTTCAAGCGAGAAGCTGGAATTGCTGATGTTGGCTACAATACAGTAATCAGGACAATTAAGAATGAAAACAGGAAAGAAGATGGGAAACCCATGAACAAAGACGGACAAAATCTAGCATAAAACGCCATGGGAGAAGAGAAGTTGCAGCTGGCCACATTGTAAACAGTACGTGCATCGAAGTAAATCTTGATTTGAAGGCTTCAACCAGAACCATAAGGCGTGAATTGCAGCGTGAGAACTTTCACTATGAAGCTATTGAAAAATCACTGCCATTAACACTAAATAATAAAATAGCAAGACTTCAATTTACTCAGAAACACATCGTGAGAAGACTGATTTTGGGTTGGTGGTATTTTCTGATGAAAAACGATTTTTACATGGATGGACCTGATAACATGTGCAGTTATGTTACAAAACAAGGCCAAAAACCAATTGCTCTGGTCAGAAATAAGCACCAAATGGGAGGAGGACATGTGATGCCATTAGGTGCCATTTCAAACACGGGTCACCTGAAGATAAAAGTAATTGAGGGCAAATATACGGCAACCAATACTAAGAAGACCATTCAAAGCACATTCATTCTTTTTTGCAAGAGACACTACAGGCAAAAACAATGGGTATGGCAGCAAGACAATACATCTACCCACACAGCACGAATTTTTACTGAATGATTTTCCACTAACAGAGTTCGTAAACTAGACTGGCCGGCAAGGAGTCCCGACCTCAACATTATAGAAAATGTTTGGCATCTTATGAGCCAGGATATTTATGCTGACAAACAGTATTCAACTCGTATGCAGCTAATCAATGCAATTGAGGCCTCTGCTGTTAAAATAGCACCAAACACCATCAAGAAGTTATTTTCATCAATGACAAATCGTCTTCTTCAAGTTATAAAGTCAAATAGCGGTCAGATTTCATATTAATTTCTTTTACTTTTGATATCTTGATGATTATTTACCTGTTACCCCAAACTTTTGACCAGTGTAATTTGCATTATTTGGATGTAACTTAAAAACAAATTAAAAGATCAATTATTCAATTGTCAATTTTGATATATTCAATAGGAAGTAAAAAGGTGTCATAACAATGAAATCTCTAAATAATTGTTTTCCTAGAAAACACACTTACCCCAAACTTTTGTCAACCAGTGTATGTGTATGCCATTGTCAAGCTATTAAAATATTTATACATGAAATTAAAATTTCTTTAAAATCATACATACCCAATTCATGCAGTTGAGCAGAAGCAAGGTGAAGACCTTCTTTCTGAGATGTCTCTGTCACCAGTCTTAAAACATCTTGAAAATCAGGAAATTCTTTGAATTTATTGATATATTTACTGATACGCCTATTAACTTCGGGAAACCGTGAACCTTTAAAAAGAGAAAAAAAATAACATCACTTCGATTTTTTAAAAACCAAAAATGGGAGCAAGGATAGGAAAAGTAAGAAAATTGAACATTATCTTAATTCTATAAGGGTCGTACAAATGAAAACGAAAATTATTTATTTTATCCAAAGTGTATACAAGGAATTTAAAAATACTCCCCAAATGCGTTAAGGCATTTATCCCACTGTGGAACAAGGCGTGTCATTCCTTTATGGAAGAAGTCTTTCCGTTGCGTGTGGAACCATTCCAACACCTCTTCCTTCACTTCATCATCCCGACTGAAACCTGCAGCCTTTCAGATGTTTCTTGAGATCCCCAAACACGTGAAAGTCACATGGGGATAAGTCAGGGCTGTAAGGTGGATGCTGCATTGCTTCCCAGTTGAACTTTTTGATGAGGTCTACCGTTGCTTTCGAGGTGTGAGGACGCGCGTTGTCGTGGAGAAGAAGCACTAATTCTGTAAGAAGTCCAGGCCGCGCGCAGTGCCTTCAATGTTTGCCCATATGGTGCTGCTTTAACTGTGGTGCCTTTTTCAAGAAAGTCTAGTAAAATCGGGCCTTTGCGATCAAAAAACACGGTCAACATCACCTTCCCTGTGCTGTTTGCGATTGCTTTTGATTTTTTCGGGGGTGGTGACCCATAATGCTTCCATCGACGACTTAGACGTTTGCTTTCGGGCTGAAAATGAAAACACCAAGTTTCATCCCCTTAACGATTCTGTCAAGAAAACTCTCTCCTTCATGTTCATAGCGAGTTAAATGTTGCAGAGACATGGCCATTCGAACTCAAGTTGTTCTGATGTCAAATGATGCGGGACCCATTGTGCACAGATTTTTCTGTAGTGCAGATGGTTCCTGATAATGGAGCGAACAGTTCCACGACTAAGGCCAGTTTTAGCAACCACGACATCGATTGTCACTCTTCTGTTTTCCTTTAAGATAGCGTCAATTTTGGCTTTGGAATCATCCGTGATGGCACGGTTTGCTTGTCCAGGTCGTTGATCATCTTGCAGTGATGACTGTCCCTCCGAAAACCTCTCGCTCCATGCCCAAACACGAGTGAAGGTTAGGCAGTCATTTCCATAGATGTTCTACATACAACGATGAATTTCAGAAACTGAAACTCGTTCACGTGTCAAAAAAACGAATTACTGCTCTCTATTCCTATTTTGTTGACTCCATTTTGTTGTTTGGACAAAGCGATCACTCGCAGAGCAATGAAGCGGAAGCTATCGTTCTTTCTCACGTGATGCAACACTTACAAACTATTGTTCAATTTGCACCTGGGGTTTTGCAATTGTTGAAAACAACTACACGTTGTCTTTTTTTCCCCCCGACACAAATTTTCGTTTTCAGTTTTACGAACTATCGGTTCACTGCATTTCACCGTGCTCTATGGCCAATGTTTGCCCAGATCATACCTCACATTAAACAAATGACAAGTTTTTCATTCCAAAAAAAAATCAATTCGGCATACTTTGCCAGTGATGAAGTATACGAGGTGTGTACAAAAAGACCTTTGGCCTCAAACAGAGGAAGTGCACCATGGACCGAAAGACATGGTAGTCAGAAGGTGCCAGATCGGGGCTGTATGATGAATGTGGCAGAACCTCGATTTTTTCCAGCAGTTGACACACTTTCGCCCATTGTTGTGCTTGCGCGGGCGTCAGCTCGTGGGGCACAACTCAGCAGCCCCTGTTGACCTTTCCCATGGCGTGCAGATGTCGCACCACACTCGATTGTGGTGTCCCGACGTCCGCCGCTAGCCCACAGGTGGTGCTGCCTGGGTTGGCTTCCACTAATTGCCGTAGGGCTGCGTCATCCGCTTCTTTGGGTCTTCTGCTCCTTGGCGCATCTCCCAGGCCCGTGTTTCCACACGAAAACCACCGTCGTGCTGTCCATTCATTGGTCACACCAGGACCTTCCACCCTGCAAATTTCGGCAGCTGCTGCTCACGCAATGGTTCCCTTTTTCGAATAGTGACGCAGGAGCCCGCATATCACCATTTTTCTGCCATATTTTTACACTGGCGACGCAGGAGGCACAATGTCTATGACATTCAAATTCGTACTGACGTTTCTTCTTCCTTCTCTTAATAAACTGCGAATTACCCTTGTGGTAAATGGTCTTTGCCCAGAATTCGTCAAACTCTAACCCCCCTCCCGAGTCGGGCACAACTTTTGACTCAACCTCTGCACTTCCTTAAAAAATAACTCTTCACGATACTATTTCAGGACTTCAGGAGGCACACAACAAAAATAAGTGGTGGACATGCTGATTTTTTAACATTTTAGCAAGCTAGGCAGGCACAGATATTAAGAGCTTAACACTTTAGCTGCCCAGAAGTGTGGCAAAATGGCCGACGAAAAATAAAATCCAAAATATGCCTGTTTACATTTTTTAATGGGATCAATATAACTAATGCAATTCAAAATGTTCCTTAGATTTCTGAACATACCTCATATTGTAAGGTTAAGAAATAGAAGAAACACTTCTTAAAACTAACAAGAAATCATTCTAAACTATACAGGGTGTTTCAAAATTATGTACAATAAATTTAGTGACATATTCTTCAGGTCAAAAGAAGACGAAAATGTTCTATAGCACTTTGTCTGGAAACGATTTATTTACACGATACAGCCAACTAAACCCGTGGCTCCAAATTACAGGAATTGTTCAAAGTGACCGCCACCAGCTCGCACGCACGCTTCGGCTCGTTGCACGAGCGACCGTCTGATGTCATGGAAGAGTTCGTCGCCAGCATTACGAACGGTTTGGCATGCATTTTCAATTCGTTGTCGCAGATCCATAATGTTATGAACTTCTGTGCTGTAGACGATCGTTTTCACATGCCCCCACAGAAAAAAGTCCAAGGGATTAAGGTCGGATGATCTTGCAGGCCAGGCTACCGGTCCACCTCGACCCATCCACCGATTTGTGTATGCAGCATTAAGGTGTTCTCGCACAACATGGCTGAAATGTGCTGGAGCGCCATCGTGCATGAACCACATGTTAGATCTTATCAAAAGAGGAATATCTTCCAGTAATTCTGGCAATGCATTCTGCAGAAACAAAAGATACGTTCGCCCAGTCAATCGTAGCGGCAACACATAAGGGCCAATTAAGTTCGTTCCGACAATTCCACACCAAATGTTCATGTCAATTATCACATCCTCCTCATCCGGAGAATGTGCTACAGGCCGCCCTTGTCCTGTTTGACGGCCAAAGGAACCACACTCCCTCAAATGTCTGTCGACAGATACAAATGTTCGGTTATTTGGCAAACGTCTATTCGGAAAGCGTTCTTGGTAGAGTCTTCTTGCTTCCACAGCATTTCCGTCCGCAAGACCATACATTAGGTGCATGTCTATGCATTCTGCACTGGAATACGTGTACATGACTTTTTTTACGTAAATCGTAGTGCGTATGTCAAAGCACGCAAACGTTCTGAAATTGATATTCCTAGTGGATGTACAGTAATGGAACAACCCTAAAGTAGGTTTAAATAGAACAAACCACTCAACCTAGTGTTGGGTCGAAACGCTGGAACTGCTAAAATATCGTCCGCTAACTACCGTGCTTCCCTACTGTATGACATTGGATTACTCGCAAACAAATCGTTTCCAGACAAAGTGCTATAGAACATTTTCATCTTCTTTTGACCTATAGAATATGTCACTAAATTTATTGTACATAATTTTGAAACATCCTGTATTTACAGAATATTAAAGTATAATCAAGTTTTTTGTTTATGTAGGCTTACCTTGATAACTAATTTTTTTCTCTGTATAACGACCAGTTGACGTGTCTCTCCCTTTTAACTGGCATAATTTTTCCCATACAAGCATAAAACGCTTTTTATACCTATCTTCTAGAACGTATGTCGAATCTTCGTCTTCCATATCACTCAGCGATAACTCCTGCTCTTGAAGCTTCTGTATCTTTCTACATATCGCCTATTTTGCAATTAAAATTATATAAAGAAAATAAATCACTTTTTCCCCTTAATTTAATTAATCTATGTCATTAAATTTAATTCTTGTCAATATTTCAAAAATTCACCAACAAAAAGATATTAACTTCAGAATTATACAAACTGCAGAAAACGATAAATAAACTCAAAATGTGGTTTCTCGTGTGCACCTTCAGTTGCTCATAAAATATCTAAGCGGTACTCGATATCCACGCTTTCTCTAGCATGCTTTCGTCTACCATCGCAATTGCAGCTATCATACGATTTTTCAATCCTCAATGCTCTGCACACGTATGGAGAACACAACATCTTTCAAGACGTCTCACAGAAAAAAATCGAACAGTGTAATGTCCGGCGATCTTAGTGGCCAGAGCAGCAGTCTGTCGTGCCCGATCCAGCTCATGGGAAACTGTTGATTTAGGTATGCTCGCAATTCTAACTCCCTTATGTGGAGATGCGCCATCTTGCTGAAACAAAACATGTGGCAGTCGGCTTTCAAGTTGAGGTACAGCAAAATTCTCATACACAGATAGCCATTTGCATTAACTGTAGTCTCCCAAAGAAAAATGGTCCAATAACCCCATCATGTAAGAGTACACACCGCACATTAATTTTCAGACTATCCCAAATATGTTCATGTACAGCATGAAGATTTTCGGAACTCCAAATTCTCACATTATTTCTATTAACTTTGCCCTAAACATGGAATGCTGCTTCATCGGTATGGCATAGTAATGTGGGTTTTGCATCAAATCATGTCAAAAAATGTATAGTCTATTTGCAAGATTTTATTTTTACCGATATATCAGGTCTTTGCATATCAAATGTCGGATTTCAAGGTGGGTTCTGCACTTCAGCACGGTTTCCACGTTTAGTAGCAAGTACCCATAACAAAGTGGTACATTCCCAGAGATATACCTATCAGCAACCACACAACTACCACAAACAGCAATACTGGATATCTTTTATGTTTTGCAGTAAATATGTCTTAAACTTGGAATTCGGGGAGTTTCGAATCGCCCTGTACATTCCACAAAGATCTTCTGAGAGATGTTTCAAAGACTAACCATAAGATTTTGGCAAACTCCACTCAAAAAATGCCTCATCTTCGGGGGGTCTGAAAAGTCCTGCACCAAAATCACAGTATTTTTTTCAATGTTTCCTTTGTTGAACTCCAGAGAGGTCTGTAGGCAAAATTTCAGGTTGTTTAACACTCTGAGGCCATAATGATTGTCTGTGGAATGGCAAAAAAACGTGTGATATACACTATATGATCAAAAATATCCGAACACCCCTCACAGATCATCGATTGGCCCAATGTCACATGATAATGAC